>JAJPUD010007215.1:56298-94457 GCA_023553655.1 Myrmecobius fasciatus | reverse complement strand
GTGCTGCATAGAAATCCCAAGGTTGAGTAGAATTCTCATTGTGAGATTCTCATTATCCTTTTCTAAATAGCTGTCTCAAAGATTCTGAGGTGATATTATCTGAATATTCTTTTCCTTTAAGTTTTTATTTTTTAGTTAAACCATTTCTGTTCTTTGATTTATTATAACAATAACTATCATAGTATTGATTTGTCTCCGAGGAATCTTGAGGGAGTTGACCTGGTCTGCTTTTCCACTAATTGTAGTCTTGGTTTGTTTGGTTATTTTTTTTTCCAGTTGGTCTAGATATTTTAATGTTAAAAAAGAGACTTGTCCTAAAACTGATTCAGATTGGAAAACACACTACTCCTTTATAAACTTCTCCACACCCCAACCATATATCATTAGGGAACCTTACTTGTTACTGGAAATATACATACATATATATATATATATATGTATATATATGTGTGTGTATATATATACATATATATACACACATTGTTTCATTCATCTTAGTTTAGAATATCCTTACAACTGCTTACCCGTGAAAAGCTTCCTCCTCTTCTTGTTTTGGAAGGAGAGGAAATTTTCTCAGCCCTTTTCCCAACTTTAAAAAGGAAATATTAGAACTTACATAAAATTTCCTCAATAAGAATCCTTTTTTTATCTTCAATTTGAAAAGTCCTATTTTTCTTTCAAGACCACCTCAACTCTTGCCACATCTTTTAGTCTTTCTGCAACTAAGCCAGCCTTCAATATTCTTTCCCTTTTTTGAATATCTATAATACTATATGTTTTTAGTATTTAACATATTTAACTTTTTATTTGCCATTTTTTCATAAGTCAGAGTCCTTAAATATACAGGAGACCTGAAGGTCAGCAACTCTGCAAACACTTTATAGAGTAACATTTATGCCTCAAAGCAACTCTGTAAAGTACATTCTATTATTATACCTGTTTCATGGATGGGAAAGTAAAGCTGAAGTAATTAGTGTCTTAGGCAGGATTTAAAATCAGGTCTTTTTAATTCAGAGTTAAATGGTCTATCTAATCAGTGTCTTGAATTCATTAGGCATACAAATTCGTAATTGATTATAGAGACAATAACGCCAAAGCCTAATTTCCATAAGTGTATAATTTTAATACATTTAATATAAAATATTACTAATTAATAATAATAATTAATAATAATACTAGGAAATAAATGCCCAATTACCAAAGCAAAGCACTGATATAGCCTGTAGGTCTAAACAGAAGCAAACGTTTCTTTCAGGAAGAAAAGAGCTGCACTCCACTTGTCAGGTACTCTTTGCCACCTTCATGGAACAGGGAACTTGGGCAAATTTACAATACATTCCAATAAATACACCCCTCTAGGTTCTACAAGTTAAATGATGCTATCAGGTTGAGAGAAGCAAGTCTGTAATTGGCAGGCTGCAGAAGGCCACAAAGACCATGTCTGAGCACTTGTGTGAGGACGATCTGGGAGAAGAGCTAGACCCTTGGAATGCTGCTCCTAGCCTGCTTCTAACCTTCCCCCAATGGTTCATGCACAGGAATTGAATGGCTACATTCTACTGCCACATGTGATAGATAAAATGGAAGGAAATGAGCATTCTTCCCTTTCTCTTTAGATTTATATGCAAAATATACCTGTTCCTATTTTATTCATCCATCATCCCAAGTATAAAAACATGAGTACTGCCTATCTATAACAGTTCTCTTTTTCTTGACATTCTCCTTAACCCTGGTAGTTAATTCATATTCTTATTCCCTCTTCTTTCTCATTTCCTTTGATATGCTCATAGAAGGAGCAAACTGAATTTATTTCTGGGGACTTAAAGATAAAGGAATATATTTTCTTTTCCAATGTTTCAAAGTCTTTTTTTCCCTGCACTAGAACAACTTCTGAATCTAGCCTTGGCTTCTTTTAAGCCTCCTAATTTATCTAGTGTGCTACTTTCACTATCATCTGGGAGTCTAAAAAGAATAAAGTGAGTTTAATAAAGCGTATTATAGGACTTTGGAATAAAAATAGAGGTGAAGAAATAAACCTCAGTAGCCAATGAGGATATATATTGAATTAACTTCTAAGCTTAGGTGGTCATTTGGATAGTTAATTTCTTTAAGACATTACTGGTGAGTTCACTTCCTCAGAATGTTTTCTGTAGCTGGCAGATATATTGATTTGTTAGAAGGTCTGATTGATGGTTGTTTTTTTGTTTGTTTGTTTTTTGGAGGCAATTGGGGTTAAATGACTAGCCCAGGGTTACCAAAATAGTAATTGATTCAATTGATTGATTCTTACTAATTTATTTTTGTTTCTTTTTTCTGGCTTTTTTTTTTTTCATTTTTTTTTGTTTTTCTGGAAAAGACATTTTAGAGTAAAATTTAGAAAAAAGACATGATTGCCTTACTTTCCCCCAATTTTGAAGTTATAAACTACAGAAAGACAAGACATGTCTTATCTAAATATATCTCTCTCTCCCACTCCCCATGGCCAAGTTCTTAGGTCAGTGCTGTGTTCATAATAGTAATTTAATATATTTCTATTGAATGAATTAAATTGTTCACACGAATATCTTTTAGCTAATTCTGCTTTTCTACTTTCAGCAATAATTTAATAGGGACTCCATATTGCCTTGGAGTAGTATTTAAAAAACATCTTTGTTGTTTATTTCCTTTCTTTTGCAATTAGAGCAATTTATAGTGTCTCTTCATAAGTATATTTGTAATAAAAAGAATTATTATTGCTTGGAATCGGTCATTTTGAGCATAAGGATTGAAACACTTAAAATAAACAATAAATTGCCCTCCTTGTTCTGCCTCTATTATAAAATTTCCATATGTAATACGGAGGATTTCTAACACTGATTTTAAATTCTGCCCCTCTTCTCCCATGCTTCTTTGTACTATCATGTTTTTCTTTTAAAATAGTTGACATGTGTTATCATTACCAGGTAGAATGATGGGAGCTGGAATGGCAAATAAAAAGAAATTTGAATTTTTTTTAACAGTCTCAAAAAGATTCAGTAGGTAGTACTGACTAAGGAGAGTCACATCTGCAACTGGGAAAATGGGAAAAGAATTCTAACTCAGTCCTCTAACTCAAGTGGGAGTAAGGGAAAAGAGACAAGTCTTTAGCAGTACTACATAAAGAACTGAGGATCTATGGATCTAATAAAAGAATTAGGAATGTGGTATTTGGCCTCCAGCATCTACAAGTTCTTTTCCTGGGGGTGATCTCAGCCCCAAGATGTGTTATTGTCCTCTGGACAATAACATTAGAGCAACTGTTTAGTTTCCTGGGGGGATTAAGAGGTATCAAAAAAGAAAAGATCCTTAACTTTCAGTAAGCTTACTATGAGCCACTCATATAGAGAAGATAAGAATATAAGTTGATGAGATTATATTGACCATTTAGTCAAACTCATACTATATCCTAACTCCCAAAAATTCCCTCCAAAAAAAAATTCTGAACACATTCATCAAAGTTACCTAGTTATTTCCTATATTTTTGAAGATCTAGAATGTTTTAATATTTATCTACTATTATACATCCTTGATTCCATCCTATACACAATTAATTTTAAAATCTAAAATAATTGATATTAACCACATTCATCTCTTTAATTACTTTCTGTTTTCTCTTCATCATTCATCACTCTTAAGTTAACTCTCCTTAAATCTAGGGCACATATCTACTCCTGGTTTTCTTTCCTTTACTTTTCTGTCAACTACAGTAAAAGTTATGACTGCCTCAAAGGTCCTATTATTTCAAGTCTAGCAACCAATTCCTCCCCTCAGTTTAGAATCAAATCCAGAATAAAATACTATTTCCCCCACCTTTTGAAAAATGAAATTATTATTACATGAAGTAAAAAATCAAGTTGTTCCATTTTTGAAAACTTCAGAAGATTGAGTAATTGAATTCCCCCAGCATTATTGCATTGTTTCTGTTTCATTCCCGTGATCTGCTTTCTCTGTGATCTGTTTGTGATTTGAGTCCTTTCTCTGTTTTTTGTTGGTAATAAACTTGTTCTATGTTGCATATCATCTTAGTTCAGTGCTTGCAAGGATATTAAGAACAGTTAGAAATAAGCCAAATTCAGATGTTCCCAGAAGGAGACTCTTTATGTGGGGCACAAATCTTAAAGAGCATTATTACTGATAAGCCTTTGAAATTGGAGAAGTTCAAGTAAATCCAGAGAGCTGCTTTGAGGATCAGTAATGTGAATTATATACAGAATATTAGGTTTAAGATGCTGCAGCATTGTTTGCCTGCTAATTTTGCATTTTACCCAAATGCCAATGCAGGAAATAACAAATCCTACAGTGTAAGGTCACTCTGCAAGGGGATATTTCTCTGCTTTCAGCAAAGTAAAATTACTACAATATATCAGACATTTGTTTTTCTTTATCTGGAAAAGTACACCAAGAATATTAGCAGATAGCAACATTTTCAAGGAAAGCTTTAACATTTTACTACCAAGTTAACAGACTTCTGCTTTGAAAGTCTTGCTACTGAACAATGGATTGTATTATCCAAAACCTTAATTTATTTTTTGCTAAATCCTCTCTATTTCTGGCAATTTCTTAGATTTCTCTAGAGCATTTGAGAATTTTGTTATTTTAGTCTGATTCTGTGATTTTGCTTCTTTGCTTTCTGTATTCTTTTATTATTTGCCATATTCTGTCTTTCAGATTGGGATTTTTATTTTTTTTTACTGGTTTTGGCTTACTGAAATCTTGGCAAGCTATTGCTATAAAATACAAGAGATTTGGAAGCTGTGCAGATGGCAAATGTAGCATTGTGTGCATTCATTCATGATGGGCTTCCGTATTTTTATAACAGGAAAGGAATCTGCCAGCTCCCATTTCCCTTGCCCACTTCTGACATATTTAAGCAAGATTGCAGTAGTGGCTTAAAAGGCTGAATGTTTTTTAGCTTTAGGTCTGCTTCAGTGCCTGTGAGTTTTAAAAATCTGCTCTGTTGAGGGTTAGCATTAGTCTTTTTTTCATTTTATTTCTCACATACTACCTGTTTATTGGCTCCATTTGGCACTAAAACTAAGTCCTTCCTCTCCTTACTTTAGCTAAATGTTGGACCTTTTTTACCCTTTTGATCTTTATTGCTTGTTTGCTCTCCTGTGCCATGCACTTTATTACAAAAGATTTTAAAAAGGAGAAGCATATTACCTATTAACAGAATTAAAACACCAAGACACCATATCATTCCCTCTTTGAGTTGTAGATTAATGACTTCCCCCCACCAAGTCCTTAAAAGAAAGACATTTGTATCAGTAGTCAGATAGGACAATGATCAGGGCTTTTCACAACAGTCAAGTGTACTGGAAATATGAAAAAAGAGGGACCTTGCCCTTGATTCTGAGGTAGAGAAAAGGGTGAAGAAGGAGGTGAAGGAAAGGGACCCAGTGCTGGGGCCTAGTGGAAAAGTTTGCAAACCCTAGACAGGTGAGAAATTAGGAAATATATGAAAAGATATCTGTTCTATCTTCTTGAGTTCATAGGTCTACTCTCAAGTCAAAAGGGCAGAGGCACTGATGAGGTATGAATACCAAAGCTGTGATTGGACTTTGAAAGAAAAAGATTTCCTAAAGATGACTATACTAAGGGCATTGTAGGGATACTAAAAAAGTCTAATATGAATACCAACAAATGAAAAGTAAAGAGATGTTTAACAACACATATGTTCCTCATCCTAATAATGCCTTTTTGAACATTTTGATTTTCCATATAAAAAGTTGTGTTTTTTGTTTTTGTTTTTGTTTTTTTTTCTGGGAAGTAGTATTAAATATTTTTTAATCCTCTTTTTTGCTAGCTCCAAAATCCAAGTCAAAGTTTTAATGGTGATTCTGGCAAAACAAAACTCAATGTCAGTGTTAGTGCTATTTCCTTTGGGAATGTTTCCCTCTCTATTACATCTTGTCAACTTCCATCCAATCCAAGTAGTAGTAGCTGCAACAGCAGAAATATCAGTAGCAGTAAGAATACCTAATATTTATACAATGCACGCTGTGTGCCAGACACTGTGCCAAACTATTATTATAAAGAGGATCTAATTTGTCCTCACAACAACCCTCAGATATTTGTATTATTATTTTCTCCATTTTGCAGATGAAGAAATTGAGAAAAATAGGTTACTTGCCCAGATAGTAATAATGATAGTAATAATAATTATTGGTATAATCATATTGTATAACATTAATAAATTACAAGGTATTATATATAATAATTGCATTATATGCAATATTATATATTTCTGTTCAGAATAACTATCAAAAATAATGTCATTCATATGGTGCTTACTATATGTCAGGCATTGTTCTACGCACTTTTAATCTCATTTAAACATCAGAATAATTCTGGGAGATAAGTACTATTACTCACATTTATAAATGAGCAAACTGAGACAAACAGGTTAAATGACCCACCCAGGTTCACATAGTAGTAATAATAATTGTTATTATCACCATCATTATTATCATTGTTATTGTTACATAGCTATTGTTGTTGATTTTATCATCTTATAAGGCAGGTAGTATATAGTAGATAGAACATTGGGCCTGTAGTCAGGAAGATGAGATAAAATCCAACCTCAGATAATATACTAGCTATGTGACCCTGGCTTCCTGAGTTCAATTTTAGTCTTAGACACTAGTTGTGTGACTTGGGAAAGCCACTTAACCCTATTTGCCTCTGTTTAGTCATCTGCAAAATGAACTGAGAAGGAAATGACAAACTACTCCAGTATCTTTGAGCAAATGAAGTCACAAAAGATTTTGACATGACTGAAAAATGAGTGAAAAACAAAACTCTATATTACATATTACATAAAAAACTTATAATACAAAACATAAAACATAGATTTTATATCTAAGTTGTGTCATATGTAGCTAATATATATTATTGATTTAATTAATCATTATTATTGATTATTGTATATAAAGACAAAATAAATGTATAAAACTGTTAATGAGGAGCTGATCATTTGATACTTGCCTCATTAGTTGAGGTTGACTACCATATTTAAACTCCAGAACAGTATTATGTAAATTAAGACTTCGGTTGCACAGCAGATAAAGGTAGATAGGTTTTCCTGCTTTTCAGAAACATACATACAGACACAGATACACAACAGACACATGCATACACATACATGTGTGTGTATAAGAATAACTTTTAATGAGCAATCTCTTTTAGTTCATTATGTGCAGTCACGTCCAACTCTTCATGATCCCATTTGGGGTTTTCTTGGAGAAAATAGAGCGGTTTACCGTTTTCTTCTCCAGATCATTTTAAAGATGAGGAAACTGAGGCAAAAATGGCTTAAGTGACTTTCTCAGAATCACATAACTAAGTGTCTGAGGCCAGATTTTAACTCATGAAGATGAGTCTTCATGATTCCAGGTCTAACATTTTATCCACTGTGGCATCTAGCTTTTAGTTTGACACCATTGTGAAGAGTAAACAACTTAAATTTAAGTAAGAAATTATTTTGCCAGAAAAAATTTAAAAAGTGAAGGTTGGGATGGAAATAATATATTGATCCTTAAAATGGAGAAATCGAAGGCAAAAGTAATTTGGAGCTAGTTAAAATAAGAGAGAATCTGAAGTGAAAATCAGGTTCAGCAATGGAAAGGACTATGTTTTTCAAATGGAAATAAAAAACACCTTCATGTACTCATTTCAAGCATTGGAATAATTTTATTAATTCAAAAAAAACAGTAGTACATTCACAGGAATATTCTATAAAGTAAAAATAATTCATTTTCTTCCTAACAGAGCACTAATCTCAGGACATAGAGAAGTATTCAAAGAAAAATACAACTTCATTAATTTAGAATAATTAATATAAATTAATAATACATCATCACACCAATTTCTATTCTGCAGCTGGTGAAATGGTATCTAATGATTTATGTGTTCTATCAAAGTGTACATGTGACTTTGGTAATATGTATCTAATAAATATATATATATAATATATATATATACAAATAATCATTCTGAATCCAGTTCCTTGTCAGAGCCCAAAGCATTTTGAATGTGTGGCTGGCATCAGGGATGCATTAGAGTCTAACTTTGTAACTTAAAGACATATTATGGAGATCAACTTAGGTTAGCAGATGAATTTCCATGATATTACACAGTGCTGGGAGATCCCCAACAATCAATAATCAGCAAGTGCAGTGAGACTTATCAGTTCTGGTGAGAATTTGGTTCAGAGTTTTCCCAAATTCTAAGAGTCATAAAATAGAGATTTTAGAACTGTTATTAATTACTTCAGTTAGAGTAGTCCATCTGAACTGGTATATAGAGCATTATCCTTAGCAGGAAAACAAATCCTTGCCCTCCAGAGGGACATAGCATATACAGAGATGAGTAAAAATAAAATACACACAAAATAAATACATATTAATTTCTGAGTTGAGGGAGTTTGGGTAAGACAATATAGAAAGTAAATTTTTAATTATTAAATTTATTTGTCTTAAATACAAAATAGAAAAAAATTATCATGGGTACAACAGAACATGAAAGGATTCAAAGTATAACACAATACATTTTCATTACAAAAAAGCCTATATAATAAATATGATTTGTGTTCAAAGTTGTCCATCTTTTTTTTTCTTCCTTGTAGGCTTTCTTTTGTTCTTTATTTTCCTGCCCTTTCCTCCCCTCCCTTTACTCTTGCCTTGTTTCTACTCTTGTTTCTTCTAATCCAAAAAATTCTATCTAATCCAACCCATATGGTACTATATACTATATCAATGACCTTTATACTCAAAATAGCACTCTCACATTCTATCTCTAGAGACCCTACCCTTTCTTATCTTCCTCACCCTGAATCTCTAGTTAATTGGCTTGCCTAGGACATAGGGCAGTTAAGAAGCCCAGTAGATAGATTGCCAGACCTCTAGTTAGACTCCTTTTTAAGTCCAAATCTCTTGTCAAATACTTGAGAATGTCACTTAATCCCATTTGTCTCAGTTTCCTCACTTGTAAAATGATAATAATCATTTTCTCTCCCAACTTATCTCTTACCTACCTCCCAAGGTTGCTATAAGGGACAAATAAGATAATACTTGTCAATCACTTAACATAGTGCCTAGAATATAGTAAGCAATTAGTAAATGATTGTCCCTTTACCTCTCCACCTACAATTCTCATATGTGTATGTGCATATATGTGCAAATATCAGTCCCTGTTTTATGCTTCCCCTCATATTTGTTAATAGAATCTTTGAATAAGGTAATCTCTGTTGTCTTTTGATGTACAGATGAGAGATGATTTCTCAGTCTTGAAAGTATTTTTGTTCTATTGAATTAAGTGTTTTCTTAATGGTGAACAAATGAAAATATGTATATACTAAAACTTCTATTCAACTGTGTTATCCCCTCCTCCTTGATTTTTTTTTTCTCTAGGTTTTCCAGACAATTTTTTTTCTCCTGGTTTTCCTCCCTATCTATCTGACCTCATTTTTGCTTCCTTTATAGGATTCTCTTAAGATGGGTGTCCCTCAGGGTTTTGTCTGGGCCGTCTTGTCTTTTTTCTCTATATTACTTCACAGGGTGTTATCACCAACTCCTAATGATTCAATTATAATTTCTATTTTTGATAATTCTCATATCTAACTTTCCTACCCTAAACTCTCTACTGATCTCTTCTTGAATCTCTAATTACTTCTGAGACATCTAAAATTAAAAGTTCAATAGACATCTTAAACTCAGCATATCCAAAACACAATTTATAATCCCTTCCCCTAATTTCATCCTCCCTCCAACCTTCCCTATAATTTTACAGAGAATACCATCCTCCCAGTTCCACAGAATCACAATTTAGGCTTCATGTTGGCTTTCTCACTGTTTCTCAATCTCTATATCCTATTATTTCCGAGTTCTGTTGCTTTGACTTTTGTAACATCTCTTCAAATAAGATCATTTCCCATCTCTGATGATATAATTACTCTAATGCAAATCTTCAATATCTTGTACCTAAATTATTACAATAGTCTGCTGAGATATCCAATTGTCTCTTCACATTCCAATCCATCAAGAATCCTGTCACTAAAATGATTTTCCTAAAATGCAAATTTAATTATCTCCCTTCCCTGTGCAAACTTCAGTGACATCCTATTGGCTCCAGGATCAAATTCAAAATGCACTCTTAAAAACTTTTGAAGTCCTTCATTACTTAGTCCCTATATACATTTTCATTCTTCTTATACCTTACTCCCAACACATCCTTTTTGATCCACTAAGAATGATCTGTCGGTCAAGTCAGGAAGAAAACACTCCATCTCTCCTCTCCAGGCTTTTTAAGTATTATGTAAAATTCTAACTTCAAAGGGAATCTTTCTCTAACTCTACTTAATTCAAGTTTCTCTTCTCTGATAATGATTTCCTATTGTTTGTGCATATACTTAGTTTGTACATATCTATTCATTTACTTTTCCCCATTAGATTGTGAAGTCCTTTAGATCAAAAGGTCCTTTAGAGCTCTTTTTTTGAATGTCCAGTGATAAACACTACCTGCAATGTAGTAGGAACTTAATAATTTTTATTTAATATGATTTGTGTTTTACTGAACATAAAGCTATTGTCTAGTATAGAATATTGTTTGTAAAAACCTGGCAATTCTCTTCATAGAGAATTTCCCCATAGATGTCCTTTTCATAAAAAAAATCATAAATGGTAAAATAATATAGACCAACAGTTATTGATTTTTCTTGGTTGCTATTTTTGGCATGTTAATAAGAGGTCTAATATTATTCATACTTTTATATATTCTCTTCTTTCAGATATCTTGTGAAATAATTCTTCAATCCTAAGTCAGTAACCATAGCATTTTAGTGAAATAATTTTTTGATGAAGAAAAAGGTTTTCTTATAAATATCTTTGTAGAACTTATTAATTTTCCTTTACTATGTTTTACTCTTTCCATATTAATTCTTAAATGCCTTCAAGCCAACATTGCTTATTTGGCTCTATTGTAAGATTTATTTAAATTGCTTTTACCCTCTATTGCTTTATTCAGCTTTATGAGAAAATACGGTTCATAATTTCCCACTATGCTTTTCCATAACATTTTGTAAGTGAGTTGCTATTTCAAACGAACATTGCTTTTAAGTGCTATCTCTCTTGGTTGAGCAAGTAAAGTATTTGCTCTTTTGATCCTCTTATCATATCTAATTTCAATCAGTTTAACCTTTGCCTGAAAATATTAATTTATCTTTTTTATATCTTCTTACTGATTTTTCATTGTAGATAACTTCTTTGGATAAGTTAAGATTAATTTCAGCACAACAGTATGTAAAATAAGTTCACAAAACCAATAGCATTTCTACATGATAAAATCTAAGAGACAATAATACAGAGAAATAGCATTGAAACTAACTACAAAATACACAGATTATTTGGGTATCAATATACTAAACCACACACACACACACATACACTCTCTCTCTCTCTCTCTCTCTCTCTCTCTCTCTATATATATATATATATATATATATATATATTCAATACAAAGTACTACTTTAAGAAATAAAGAACAAATTAGAGTAGGGGAAAGCATTCAGTACTTGGATGCATCAATATAATAAAAATGACAATACTTTCAATATTAATTTATAGCTTTAATGCTATAAAAATCAAATTATCAAAATATTTTATAGAAGTCCATGAAAAATATAAAAAATGAATCAGTGATCCTAATAAGCAGGTCACTTAACCCCTATTCCCTCAGCAAAAAAAATGAATCAGAAACAGAAAAATTTGGGATATGAAAGGAATTATTTTTTAAAAGCAGGGATAAGGGCCATGACATTTCTAAATCTCAAAAAGGTACTGGAGCCATCTGAGACTCCAGATTTTGAATATTTATAGAGAAAAGCATAGAAAGACTTCTATGAACTGATACAAAATGAAGGAAGCAGGGACAAGACAACAATAAACTCAATTACTACAACAATGTAAGTGGAAAAAGCCCTACAAATGATCAAAAGTAAACATCATAAAATTGCAGAGAATAATAATTGTCCCAAAGAAGTGATATGAAAAGACATTTCTTTCTATTTCTTTACAGAGGTGGAACACTGCATACATTTTTAGACTTGCACGTATTTACAATTTTCTTGATTTTTTAAAACTATTTTCTCCTTTTATCTCTTTAAAATAATTTTTGTAATAACATGGTATTCGAGATGAGAATAAACAAGATATTTGTGCAATGTAAAAAATAATACAAAAATTTAATATTAGTTATTAGCTATCAAATATATATACTTTCATTTTTTTAAGATTATTCCACTGTAATTTGATATTGATTTTGATATCCCTTTAAAAATACATATAGCTGATTTGGAAGTGACTCCTATCTCAGTAGTAAATAATTCCCTACCTGTTCAATTTTATTTTCTGCTGTTGTTGTTTATCATATGATTTTATCTATGCTACAATGATAAAGTGCAATTTTTTTCTAGCTGACTTTATAGAATTAAAATAATATTAAGTAGCAACTTTAAAGTTAAATAATGAGAAATGAAGAAAAGTATTGACTAACAGAAATAATAGGATTTGTTTTGGATGGCAAGATATTGGTGTCTCTTTTAAAATCTACAAATTTCTACAAATACAGGGACAAAGAATTACTAAAATGGTAATGGGTATTCAAAATTTAAGGACTAAAGAGACAAGTTAAAATGTTATTTTCATGGTACTAATAAGATTTTAAAAAACAAACAAAAAAACTCAATGAAAACTAAAACTAATATGAGATTCCATCAAGTAAGACTGTATTTTGCAGAAGTAATATTTAGTACAGATTTTGTTTGTTTCCCTTTCCCCTTTTCTGAAGCAGGGATCTTATCAAACACATTTGTATTATAAACAGCTAACTCAATAAATCCACTTAAATTGGAAGGGCACTTTAGTGTCTTTATTTGAACTTGTAAAAAAAAAAGAAAAGAAAAAGTAATATATAGAATAAGAAGCAATTATTTTTCATATTTTTTCATATTTTTTCATGTTTTTCATATTTTTTTAAATTCAAAAAGAACATAGTATTTTGTTGTTTTGGGGTTTTTTTTGGGGGGGTTGTTGCAAGATAATTGGGGTTAATTCAGGGTCATACAGCTAGTAAGTGCTTAAGTATGTGAGGCTCAATCTGAATTCAGGTCCAGGACCAACATATTATCTAGCTGCCCCAAGAAATAGTCAGGGGATATAGTTTTAAAAATCAGGATTTGTCACTTTCTATCTATCTGACCCTGAACAAGTGATTGTCTCCTGGACCTTCCTCATCTAAAAATGTTTGGTTTCATTTCTAAAATATATAAAGAATTGATTCAGATTCATAAGTACATAAGCCATTCCCCAGTTGATAAATGGTCAAATGATATGAACACACAATTTTCAAATGAAGAAATTAAAGCCATTTTTAGTCATATGTAAAGATGCCCTAAGTCAATATTTATTAAAGAAATACAAATTAAGACCACTCTGAGGTATCACTTCACACCCTTCAGACTGGCTAAGATGACAGGAAAAAATAATGATAAATGTTAGAGGGGATGTGGGAAAATTGGGACACTAATACATCAGATGTGAGATGATCTCATCATTCCATAGAGAAATTTGGAACTATGCCCAAACGGCTATTAAACTGTGTATACCCTTTGATCCAGCAGTGTTTCTCTTGTCTGTCCCATAGAGAAAATAAAAAATGAAAAAGAGCCCACATGTGCAAAATGTTTGTAGCATCCCTTTTGTAGTGTCAAAGAGCAGTTGAGAAATGACTGAATAAATTATGCTATATGAATGTAATGGAATAGTAAGAAACAATGAGCAGAATGATTTCAGAAAGGCCTGGAGAGAGTTGCATGAACTGATGCTGAGTGAAATGAGTAGAGTCAAGAAAACATTGGACACAGCAGCAACATGATTATGTGATGATCAACTGTGATGGACTTGGCTCTTTTAAACAATGAGGTGATTCAAGGTATTTCCAATAGACTTGTGATGGAGAGAGCCATCTGCATCCAGAGAGAGGACTATGGAGATTGAATGTGAATCACAGTATAGTATTTTCACTTTTTTATTTGCTTGTTATTTTTGTTTAAGCTATATTAAATTATTTGCTGTCTAATGGAGGGGATTGGGAAGGGAGGGAGAAAAATTTGGAATACATGGTTTTGCAAGGGTGAATGTTGAAAAGTAACTTGACATGTATTTTGAAAAATAAAAAAAACTATTATTCTTTAAAAATGAAGTTTAATTAGATAACTTTTAAAGTTCCTTCTCATTCTAAATCTATAATCTGCTTTTTGTCTATGATCTTGAAGTCATTTTATCTCTTTTGGCTTTGAATTTCAGAATAAAATTAGGGTTGAAGGAGGCTAGATACATCCACTTCCCTTTATGTAGAATCCTGGAACCATAGTGTGGTGAGAGATAACCTCATAGCCTAGTTTTACTCTTAACACCTCAAATAGATAAGAACCTCAATAAAATCAGTGCTAAAATGAAATTCAAAAGTAAGTTCTACAAACCAGTTCAAAGAACATGACTCTGCTTAACTGGCCACATTGTTCAAATGCCAAATGTGCATTTGCCAAATGTTCTCTTGCAGAAAACTCACACAAGGCAAGCACTTATAAATGGTCAGAAAAAGGGATACAAAAACAAAGACACTTCACACTTCCAAGGTATTTCTTAAGAACTTCAGAATTGATTGTATGACATAGAAGACCCTAGCATAGAATCACCCAGCATGGGAGTCCCTCCTCAAAGAAGGTACTGTGCTCTATGACCAAAACACAATTGAATTAGCTCAGAAGGAATGTGAGATGGCCACAAGAGAGTCCACCCCAACTGTTCATAGGAATTATTTATATCTGACTGGTGGCAGAGCATTACAAGTTCATATAGGTCTAATCAAATCACAATTGGACTCTTAACTCTAACATAGTGATGTCATTTTGGTCCTCTTCAAAAATGAAGTACAACAACCAAATCAAGTATTACATCTTTCCACTCTTATTTCTCTCTACCACAGCATGTTGATGCACTGAGCATGGCAACCCTGAATTCCTTCTGTCTACTGTCATTGACTTTTTGGAAATGAGCCCATGTGCAGTGACTCCAGGGTAGGTTGATGCAGGGTAGAAATAAATGTGCAGGCTGGAAGACAAGATTATTGTTGGGAAAGGAGCTACAAAGTACAGTGCTGGTAACAAGTATTCAATAAATCACAGGAAGAAACAGACAAAAAATAAAGGTAGAGAAATAACTGAATCGTAGTCTTTTTTGAGATTTCTCTCAATACAGTGTCTCAGGAGAATCTCCATCAAGCCCTTCAAGGAATTTTTCCTTCTCCCCACCCCAAGGTTACCCTAAGAAATGAATGAAGTCAGTGTCAGTGAAAAGCATCTAGTCCAGAAAAGCAGAAAAAATGGAGAATAGGCCCGATAAGTATAGTGTCAACTTTCAAGCTTAAGGGACCTTACAGACCATCTAGTCCTTACAGAACATCTAGTCCATTTCCACCATGTACATAGTCCATCAATAACTTTGATCTTACTTCTTCAGACTGCAAAACCCCAATGATTTAGGATGATTCCTCCATCCTATCTCAACCCCACACAAAAATAAACATAGACTTGATTTTGCCATCCACCACAAATGCATCATTTCCATATTCATATATTCTGGAATTATGTTATCTTATCACAATCTATTGGCTTTTCCTTCTACTATCCAATACTATATATACTTGACCTATATATAGAAAAATTCTTATATCATAAACATAAATTATATCATAAACAAATTAGGCAGAGCCAAGATGGTGCAGTAAAGGCAGGAATTTGCCCAACTTCTCCCCCAAACTGCTCCAAATTCCTTTATATATTGACTAAACAAATTTTAGAGCACCAGAACACCCAAAAATGTGGAGTAAAATGTTTTCCTGCCAAAGACAACTTAGAAGCTCAGAAGAAAAGGTCTGCGACACCAGGAAGGGTGTCTCAGGACAGGACATGTCAGTGCAGCCCTAGACCCAGACCCAGCACAGCCCTGGACTGATCTGAGACAGCAGCAGTACTTGTGGCTTCCAGACCTCTCAGTCCAGAGACACTGAAAAAGAAGGTCAGCAGAAAAGGTCTGTGGAACCACAGTGGGAGCCCAGCATCTAGTCTCAGCACAGGACTGGCCCAGCCTCAACTCCAGCCCACCCTGCAGCGTCAGCAAAGCAGGACCTCTGACTTCTCAGCCTGAGGACACAGGGGAGGACTTGGAAAATCAGTAGAAAGCTTCTGTGACAAGGGGGAGTCCAGTGTGCAATCCCAGAGCAACCAGATCATTGAAGCCTCAGCCCCAACCAGCATCTTAGATCTTACAGCTACAGTAGGGCAGGGACATATCTAACAGTTCCAGAGCAGAAAAGAGTGCTTGTGCTCAGATTCCCAGAAGGATCTCTGAAACCAGCTGCAAAATATTCCTAAAGCTTGGGATAGGGCACCCTCCACCTCAGAAACAGAGCCCTACTTTAACAAAGAGTTAAAAGCCAAGTTATAGGCTGGGAAAATGAACAGAAAACAACAAAAGGTTTCTGACCATTGAAAGTTATTGGGATAACAAGGATCAAAACACACACTGAAAAGATAAAAAAGCTAAAGCCACTACATCCAAAGCCTCCAAGAAAATAAGAATTGGGATCAGGGCATGAAAGTGCTCAAAAGGCATTTTGAAAATCAAGAGAGATAGAGGAAAAATAAGGAAAGAATTAATAGAGGTGCAATAGAAAATACAAAAAGCTAATGAGTAGAAGAATGCCTTAACAAGCAAAATTGACCAATTGAAAAAGGAGGTACAGAAGCTCACTAAGGAAAGTAATTCCTTAAAAATTAGAATTAAGCAAATGAAAGCCTATGACTGTATAAGAAATCATGATACGATAAAGCAAAACCCAAAAAAATGAAAAAAAATAGAAAAAATATGAAATAGTTCATTGGAAGAACAACTGATATGGAAAATAGATTCAGGAGAGATGGTTTAAAAATTATTGGTCTATTTGAGAGTCATGACCAAAGAAAGAGCCTGGACAGCATCTTTCAAGAAATTATCAAGGAAAATTGTCTTGATATTCTAGAATCTGAGAATAAAATAGAAACTGGAGAAATCCACTGATCATCTCTGAAAGAGATCTCAAGGTAAAAATTCCTGGGAATATTACAGCCAAATTCTGGAACTCCCAATTCAAGGAGAAAATATTACAAGCATCCAGAAAGAAATAATTCAAGGATAGTGGAGCCACAGTCAGGACAATACATGATTTAACAGCTTCTACATGATAGGACCAGAGGGCTTGGAATATAATATTCTGGAGAGCAATGGAACTAGGATTGTAACCAAAAATCTCTTATCTAGCAAAACTGAGTATAATGCTTCAGAAGAAATAGTGGTCATTCAATGAAACAGAGAATGTTCAAGTATTCCTAATGAAAAGACCAGCAATGAATTGAAAATTTAATCTTCAAATACAGGATTCTAGAGTTACATAAGGAGGTAATTAGCAAAGTGCTATCATCAGGGACTTACTAAGGTTTATCAGTGTACAGATAAACTAAGGTTTAATCCTTCATCAGAGGATGACACTTCTAAGTCATTAAAATGTTGCCATTATTATGACAGTTAGAAGAAGTATACATAGACAGAGGGCACAAGTGTAAGTTGATTATGAAGGGATAATATATAATATCTCTATAGTTTTAAATAATTAAGGAGTGAGAGAGGAACATAGTGGGAGAAAAGGAAAGGGAAAAGTTGAATGCTGCAAATTATCTGCCAAAAAAAAAAGAGGCAAGAACAAGGTTTTATAGTGGAGAGAAAGAAGGGGAGAAGAGAGCGAGTGAGTGAATTTTACTCTCATTAGAATTGGTTCAAATCAGAAATAACATACATAGTCTTTAGAGGTATAGAAATCTGTCATATCTTACAGAAAAATAGATAGGGAATGGGATCTGAGAAGGGGGGTGATAAAAGAGGGGGCATATTCGATGCAGAAGTAATAAACTTTTTTGAGGAAGGACAGGTTGAAAGGAGAGAAAATAAATGGGGAAAAATACAATTAGCATTAATAATCAAGAAATTTCTCTAATAGAATATTATTTTTCTCTGGAATGCTCTCAAGAAAAAGAAAAGCTGGAAAATCTTCCCATGAACAAAGTGAAATACACTATAGAGAAAGTAACCACAATGCTCTGGGATGACCAGAGTTAAATGAGTTATTCTCAGTATTACAATCATTCACAACTACTCTGAATGACTCATAATGAAAAATTCTGAATATAGATCAAAACATTCTCTATTACTCTCTCTATTTTAATTGAACTGAAGGTTTTTATTTTCATTATTAAGGTGGGAGAATTATGTTTTCTTTCACAATTTGACTTATGGAAATATTTTGTATAAATTCATATGCGGTTTCTTAATTGTGGATGGGGATAAGGGAAAGAACCTAGAATTCAAAAATATTTTTAAAAATGTAAAAAAATGTTTTGAATATAACTGGGAAAAATGTTAATTAAATTTTAAAATGAAGAGAAAATATGAAATTTTGGATGCCATCATGATAAACAAACATAGTTTACAAGGAAATTACAATTATGCTGTACTATAATTTTGTTAAACACCCTTTTGAGTACCTTGTTCAATTCTGCACTCCATTTTAAGCTATTGACAAACTGCATAGGGTCAAAAGAAAAAGACCGTGGACATTAGAGTCTCAAATCCATGCCATATCTAAATCTTTTAATGGAACAGGAGATAAGTAGAGATGGCATGGATGAACATAATAGTCATCTTCAGTATATGAAAGGCTGTCATGCTGAAGAAAGATAAGTTTTGTTCTTGAAGTCAGAGGCCAGAACTAGAACCAATGGAGAGCAGTTGCAAAGTAGCAAATTTAGTCTTGACTCAAAGGTATGGGGGGGGAATTCCTAATAATAAAAGCTTTACATAAGTGTAGTGGGCTTCTTTGGGGTCTCCGATGAAGGAGGACTTTAAGCAAAGAGAGATTAGGTTGCAATGAGAAAACTTTTTTCAGGTTTGGGTTGATGGTAATTTTGAGAAACCTATCAGATCTGAAAATGTATGTTTCTAAGAAAATTACTTTTGTTGTTATTTATAAATCATGTGTGAAAAACTTTTATTATTTTTTCATTTCAAATAAAGAGTATATTCTCTCACAAAAATTAAACAAATTAGAGGTGGGTCATAGAGATACCATTTTTCATAGAAGAATAATTCTGGACCAAAGAAGAGCAAGCATTATGGGTGAAGGAGGGGGAGGGGAGAGGAATAAGGACAATTTAGAGTTTAGAGCGCATAAAATCAAACAGTTCAAAGTTTAATAAAAATTTATTTACAATAAACATTTTTGATGATACTTCAATAGCTAAGAATTAATTTAAACATATAAGAAAAAGAGCTATTTTCCAACAAATTGTTAAAGATAAGTGAATTGATAGTTGTCTAAAATAAGAAACATGAAAAAATTGCTAAAATTACAAAAAAAAATTAATGAATCAAATGAGGTTTCACTTCATACACACCAGATTGGCAATAATGACAAACAAGAAAAATGACAATTATTTGAGGTACTTTGGGAAGATAAGTGTAATAATTTGCAGTTGTTTAGGTTTTGAATTGGACCAGTCATTCTTGAAAGCAATTTGGAGCTATTATCAAAATGTCAATGAAATGCATATACCCTTTGACTCAATGAAACTATTATTACACCCCAAAATAAATCAAAGAAGGAAGAGATTCATGAATACATGGATAACTTTTGTTGTAATGAAAAACTAAAAACAAAGTAGGTGGCCAAAATGGGCATAGATGGGCAAAGCATGTCATACCAATATAATCAAACATTGAATTACTATTACCAGTAGTTCCATATTTAGAGAAATGTGGGAAGACTTACATAAACTGGTACAAAGGGAAGTGAAAAAAAACAAGAAAGACAATGATTGAAATATTGTTCCATATTGAAGCATGCATATTACAACATGGTAATTTGTAGATTTTTTTCCTCTTGACTATTTCATTCAAGGTACAAGTTTTTATTTTTTTCCTACTGGGACAAGGGAAAAAGATTAGTGATAGTAATTCTCCCTCTCCCCAAAAAATAATTTTAAAAAATGAAAAGAATAACAATAAAATATTTGGAAAACACAAAGTGAATCTAAAGTTCATAAAAAAAACAGAAGCAGAGCAGTTTTGAAACTTTTAACAAATTTATAATGTACTTTTAAAACATTTGCTTTTTTATAGTGAACATTCATAGTTTTAATGTATGGTCCTCTTTTCCTACTCTCTTTTGTATATATAAATTGTGTTTGATGATGTTTAAAATAATGGAGGAACACTAATTTAAAAGAATAGAAGAGATGGAAAGTGGGACTAAGAGGGTGGAGTAAAGGCAGGGACTCACCCAAACACTCCCCCAAATCCCACCAAATTCCTTTTAATAATGACCTAAACAAATTTTAGAGCATCAGAACACAGAAAAAAGACAAGAGTAGCACAGTTTCTCAGTAGAAAACAATTTAGATCAATTCTGATGCACATGGTTCTCTTCAACAATGAGGTGATTCAAACAAGCTCCTATTGTTCAGCGATGAAGATAGTCATATACATCCAGAGAGAGTCCTGTGTGATCTGAGTGTGGACCACAACACAGCATTTTCATGCTTTCTGTGGATGTTTTTTACATTTTGTTTTTCTTCTTAGTTTTTTTTTTCTTTTTCGATCTGATTTTTCTTGTGCTGCAAGATAACTGTATACATATGTATACATATATTGAATTTATCACATATTTTAACATGTATTGGACTACCTGTCATGTAAAGGAGGGAATGGGGAGGAGGGAAAAATTTGGAACAGAAAATTTTGCAAAGGTCAATGTAGAAACATTACTCATGTTCTGTAAATAAAAACCTTTAATAAACAAAAAAGGAAAAAGATAGAAATGAAAAAAGTTATATAAAAAAGAAAACAATATGAAATATCCCATTAAAAAGACTATTGGCCTGGAAAATAGATCCAGATTATGCTCAAAGAGCTATCAAACTGTGGATAATTTTTTTTTCTGATTTATTTATTTTTTTTAATATAAAGCTTTTTATTTACAAAACATGAGTGACCTTTCAACATTGACCTTTGCAAAAACTTTTTTTTCCCAAGCTTTTCCCCTCCTTCCCCCCACTCCCCACCCCTAGATGACAGGTAATCTAATACATGCTAAATAGGATAAATTATATGACAAATACAATACATGTATACATATCTATACAGTTATCTTACTGCACAAGAAACATCAGATCTAGAAAGAGAAGAAGGAAAAAACAACCTAAGAAGGAAAACAAAATGCATGGAAATATTCACAGAAAGCGTTAAAATGCTGTGTGGTGGTTCACTCTCAGTTCCCACAGGCCTCTCTCTGGATGTATATGACTATCTTTATCGCAGAACAACTGGTTTGAATCACATCATTGTTGAAGAGAACCATGTCCATCAAAATTGATCATCGTATAGTCTTGTTGCTGTGTATAATGTTCTCCTGGTTCTGCTGATTTCACTCAGCATCAGTTCATGTAAGTCTCTCCAATCCTCTCTGAAATCCTCCTGTTGGTCATTTCTTACAGAACAATAATATTACATAACATTCATATACCATAATTTATTCAGCCATTTTCCAACTGATGGGCATCTATTCAGTTTCCAGTTTCTTGCCACTACAAAAAGGGCTGCCCCAAACATTTTTGCACATGTGGGTCCCTTTCCCTCCTTTAAAATCTCTTTGGGATATAGGCCCAGTAGAAACACTGGTGGGTCAAAGGGTATGCACTGTTTGATAAGTTTTTGAGCATAGCTCCAAATTGCTCTCCAGAATGGTTGGATCCGTTCACAGTTCCACCAACAATGTATCAGTGTCCCAGTTTTCCTGTGGATAACTTTTAATCAAGCATTGTCCCTCATGGGTCTTTATAAGAAAGAGATCATAAAAAAGAACAAATAACCACATATGCAAAAATATTCATAACAGCCCTTTTTGTAGTGGCAAGTAACTGGAAAGTGAGTGGATGCCTATCAGTTAGGGAATGACGGAAATAAGTTATGGTATATGAATGTAAAGGAACATTACTGCTTTGTAAGAAATAATCAGCAAGTTGATTCAGAAAAGCCTGAAGACAGTTACATGAATTTATACTAAGCAAAGTGAATAGAACAAACAGAACATTGTACATAGTAACAAGATTATGTGATGATCAAATGTGATGGACTTGGTTCTTCTTAACAATGAGATCATTCCAATAGATTTGTGATGAAGAGAGTCATCTGCATTAATAAAGAGAACTGTGGGGACTGAATGTGGATCACAATTTCACTTTTTTCTTGTTTGTTTTTTTTTTTCTTTCTCATTTTTTTTTCCTTTTTGATGTGATTTTTTGTGCAGCATGATAAATGTGGAAATATGTTTAAAAGAATGGCATATTTAATCCATATTGGATTACTTGCTATCTTGGGGAGGAGTGAGACAGGACAAGGGAGAAAATTTTGGAGCACAAGGTTTTTCCAAGAGTGAATTCCTAAAACTATCTTGACAGGTATTTTGAAAAAAAATCTAATATTAAAATAAAAATCAGATCCAGAAGAGACAATTTTAAAATTATATGTCTACCTGAAAACTATGATAAAAAAGAGCAGAGAAATCATTTTTCAAGAAAATATGAAGAAAAACTCTACTGATATTTTAGAACCGGAAAGTAAATTAGAAACTGAAAAAATCCAACAATCCCCTTTTGAAACAAATCCCAAAATGAAAACTTCCATGAATGTCATAGTCAAATTCTGGAACTTCCATATCAACTTGCAATGCATCCAGAAAGAAACAATTCAAGTATAGTGGAGCCACAATCAGGAGAACATAAGATTTAGCACCTTCAATATTAAAATATCAGAGGGTTTGGAATATGATGTTCCAGACAGCACTGGAGCTAGGATTAAAACCAATAATCACCTTCCAAGTAACATTAACTATAATCATTCAAAAGAAAAGGTAAAACATTTAGTGAAATTGAGGACTTTCAAACATACAGATCAGATTTGAATATAAATTTTTATTTCCAAATACAGTACTTAGGATATGCATAAGGAAGAAAAGTAAATCATAATGGACTTAATAAGGTTTATCTGTTTACATTCCTACATGGGAAAATTACACCTGGAATTCTATAGAATTCCAGCTTATTGTCATTAGAATTTCTCATTATTTCTCATAATTCTCAATTAGAAGGAGGATATATAGACAGAGAGCAAAAATATGAATTGAATATGAAAGGATAATATCCCAAAAATAAGAAAATTAAAGAGTGAGAGAGGTATTTTACTAGGAGAAATAGAAAGGGGGAGGTGGAATGTCATAAATTATCTACCATAAAAGAAGCAAGAAAAAGCTTTTACTGAATAAGATTGGCAGAGGGTAGAGGGGGAAAGTGAATCTTCTTATTAAAATTACCTAAATGAGGAAATACCATTCACAGTCAATACAAATATAGAAATCTATCTTACTATGAAAATAAGAGGGGAAAGGGATACAAAAATGAGGGCAGGGTGATAGAAGAGAGGGCATGTTGAGGGAGGAGTGGACAAAAACATAATACTTGAAGAGGGTCAAGGTAAAAGAAGAGAGAGAATAGAATAAACAGGGTAGTGAAATATAGTTAACAAAAGAATCAAGAAAAAAATTTTGAAGTAAATTTCTCTGATGGACACCTTTTTTAAATGCATATGGAACTAAGTCAAATTTATTAAATAAGAGCCATTCTTCAATTTAAAAATGATCAAAAAGTAGAAACTGACCAAAGGGCTATAAAGTATGGATACCCTTTGATCTAACAATACCTTTATTAGGCATGTATTTCAAAAGAATTTTTTTAAAAAGGAAAAGAACCTATATGTGCAAAAATATTATAGCAGTTCTTTTCTTATAGCAAATAATTTGAAATGGAGGAGATGCTCATCAATTGGGAAATGGCTGAATAAATCATGGTAGGTGATTTTGATGCCACACTACTGCTTTATAGGAAATGATGATCAGGATACTCTAAGAAAAACCTGGAAAGTCCTGGAAAGCTTACATAAAGGGAAAGTTTTATTACAAGCTAATTACAATTCTGTGGGATGATCAGTTGTGAACAACTTTGCTATTCTCTGCAATATAATGACCCAAAACTACTCTGAAGGACTTATGTTGAAAAAATGCTATCAATATCCAGAGAAAGAACTGATTACATCTGAATGCATATTGAAACATACTATTTTTAATTTTATTTTTTGGAGGGTTTTTTTGAGGAGGTGTTGGATTTATGTTTTCTTTCACATATTTATGGAAATGTTTTGCACAACTTCACAGGTGCCTTCTCAAAGACAAAGGTTGAGAAGGAAGAGAAATAACCTAGAACTCAATGTTTTAAATATATGTGCAAAAATCATTTTATGCCTAACTAGGGGAAAATAAAAATATTTTTAAAAGAAAAACAAAAAGTATGACACAAAAAACAAAAGATATTGAAGATGAGATGTGAAAAGATTTTCTAAAGATATCATATCTTTCAAAAAGACAATGAGAAAAAGAAAACCTGAATACTATACTTCAAGAAATCACACAGAAATATAGTGCAGAATGATTGGACGCAGATGTTAAAGTAAAATAATCTATACAAAATTGCTGATAAAAATCTCAAATGTAACTCAATGAAGATCATGTTGAATTATCAGAAGTGAAATATCAAAACAACAAATTATAAAGGCCAAAAGAAAATAAGAATCAAATCTTTAACAGAATATATTAAATCACATAGGATTACCCTTATTTTGTTAAAGTAAAAAAGTAGAATACAATATGTTAAAAGAACAAAAGTAACCAACTTGAATATAAATATAGTGCATGAAATGTTTTGATATAATTTTTTGGATTTATGTTGTATACTATGAATTTTCTTCCAGAGATTTTTGATCACTTACCTTTGCTCCTAATCTTTGCAAAAATGCATTTTGTTCATTACATTATTTTAGTTCATTGGTGTTTGGTTTGCCTTTGCAAATACCTCTCAGATATTTTTTCACTTTTTTTAAAAAGATAATTAAATGAAAAGACTCTGCCCATTCCTTCATGGCTTTATCTAGTCCTATCAAAATAAAACAACAATTTTTTGAAATTATTTTGTTAAAACTTATGCTATTACAATGCCTTCCATGTCTCTCAATGGCAGAAATCTAGTTGTGCTTCTATTTTTATCCTTCTCTCAGGGATGTTTGTACCTTTAAATGGTGTTGGAATATCTAAATGCTCAGCAACTGACTCCAGGCCTATGGTTTTTCCAAGGGTAGTACAGTATTCTGTTCATTTTGTCATTAACCATTAACTTAACTTTGGGGGGAGGGTCTCTTTCAGAAGGTGATTGCTGAATTCTTTCAATGTCTACTTTGACTTCTGGTTCTAGGACATCAGGACAGTTTTCTTTGATGATTTCCTGAAAGATGGTGTCTACACTCTTTTTTTTTTCATCATGGCTTTTAAAAAGTCCAATAATCCTTAGACTGTCTCTCCTAGATCTATTTTCCAGGTGAGTTGTTTTTCCAATTAGGTATTTCATAATTTCTTCTATTTTTTATTCATTTTTTTTGTTTTTGTTTGACTGATTTTTGAAATCTTATTGAGTCATTCATTTCCATTTGTTCAATTCCAATTTTTAGTGTAATATTTTCTTAAGTTTTTTTAGTTCCTTTTGCATTTGGTCAATTAAATTTTAAAATGAGTTGTTTTGTTCATTGCATTTTTTTTTGCATTTCACAAATTTTGTATTTCAATTGATTGCTTTCTTTTTCATATCTATTTTGTAAGGAGTTACATGTTTTTTTTTTTCATTTCACCAAACATATTTTGTAAGGATTTATATGCTTTTCCTATTTCATCATATCTATTTTTAAAGAGTTTTCTTCAGATAATTTGTTTTTCCTTTTTCATACTCTCTTGCAAAGATCTCATTTCCTTTCTCCATTTTTCTTCTAACTCTCTTTTAATATCATTTTCGAAATCTTTCAAGAAAGCTTTGTAAAATGTGGACTAGCTCATATCTCCCTTTGGGGCTTCATGTAAAATTAATTTGTCATTAGGAACCTCGGGGTTTGAGGTCTGTTCTCTCTCTCCATAAAAGCTGTTTATGGTCATTTTTTAAAAAGATTGAAGTTTTCTCTTAAGTCCAAAGGGCGACATCACTTTAATTTATCCTGTGGAGGTTCTGCTGATTGACATCCAGTGCTGGGTAATTGCAGTCAGGTTCCATGTTTTTCTGGGGCTCAGTGGCTTACAATTTGCCTTTTGTATTTGCTTTTGAGTATTTTACACCAAATCTAATAAAGCACCCACTTGCAAACAGGACAGAGTAGTCTAAGAGTCTCACCAAAGATTCCCCTGTGTGGGTACAACATAACACTCTGTCTCCCCACCCCAATTCCTTGCCCCAAGCTCCTCATTCTGTGGTCTAAGCTCAGCAGACTGTCCCTGTGCCTGACTGAAACAGACCTTTTCTCAAATTCTTCGAAGTATCTTCTTCTGGAAATATGTTGTACTCCAAACATTCGTGGATTGTGTCACTCAAAAAAAAAAAAAGAGGCTTTAATCTGCTGTTGGTTTGAGGGAAGTTTGGAAGAGGTCACAGAAATACATAACTGTTCTCTTCCATCTTGGCTCCAGCACCCAGCCACCCCTTTAACCTTTTCTACCAAGGAGATAAATTCTTTGAGAATGGTGTCAGAAAATATATAAATCTTTAGCTTGTTACTAATCTCCAAAAAGAATAAGGGACTATAATTTAGAGACAGACTTGCCTCCCCTTGGGCATAGAAAAAAGTCTGATTTTTTTTTCTTTTGACTAAATCAATCAATTAATTACTTATTATTGTTGTTCAGCCACAGTTTTACTCATTGAATCCATTTTGGGATTTTATTGGCAAAGATACTGAAATCATTTGCCATTTCCTTTTTTCATATTCTTCAAGATATGAGGGAACTTGGATAAATAGGACTAAGTGACTTACTTAGGGTCATACACCAAATAAAATCCTGAGACTAGATTTAAACTCAGGAAAATGAATCTTCCTGATTCCTGGCTTGGAACTCTGTAGGCTGCTGTTTTATTAATTGTTTACTATTTGCCATTTACTAAGCATTTATAAAGTACCAACTCTGCTAGGCACGGGGCTAGATACTGTGAATACAAAGACAAAAAATGTTATCTGCTGTCAAGGAATTTGCATTTTATTTTGGATAAACAACAGTACATATACCTTCATTGTTATTCTCTGCCTTGAGAATTCTAGGGGCTAAGTATCATTACCTGGTAGCTAACTTTGACATAAGCTTCTCTAAACTTAATGAGACTGATTCCCAAGCAGATATTGTTAATAGTGCATCAAACTGATTATATTCTAAAGGAGCTCAGTAATGTACAAAATGAAATTAGAAGAAACAATAATGTCCCTAAAGTTTCTCTGAAAATCCCAGATCTCATACTCCATCAAGAACTCTGCCCAATGAAAAAAAAATTAAAAGAATTAATAAATGAGAAAGATTCACTCTTTAAGGTTACTTTTGAAATTTGATGGTATGGCAAAATGATCAATATTGGCTTTAGTTATAAAAATTAAATATTTCAGTCAATTGAACTCTGGATAAATACACTTTCTTATATTCTGCTCTATGATTCTGTTCTCTCATCCACTTATTTATTTAAGCTTCCAAAATCATTTAAAGTTTCACCATCAAGTTCAAAATATTTGCAAGCTTTAAAAGGTTTTAAAATATTTAGGAAAATTACAGATGCTAGAATCATAGGCTATAAGATTTTAACATCTGGAAAGGATCATCATCATTTAGAACAATGAAATATTAGACTGAATATTATTTAGTAGTCATAGTAATAGTAATAGTGATGATGACAATAATAATTATAACTAACATTTATAGCTATGTGGTTGTTAACTGATGTAGTAGATAGAGCATTGGGTCTAAAGTTGTTTTAATTTTGCCTCAAAAAATTCCTAGTTGTGTAAATCTAGGCAAGTCATTTAACCTCTGTTTGCCTCACTCTCCCTTACTATAAAATAAATATAATAATATCAACTACCTCCCAGGATTGTTGTAAAGGTCAAATGTGGTGATAATACAGTGTTTTTAATGGTAGAACTCTTGTGGGAAAATATAAATCAAACATTTCATTCTGAAAACCAAACACTGCAGGATCATGACAGGGCCTTTCAATGGAATTGAAAAGGATTTCACATGAAATAATTATAAACATGATAAATTCAAGGGAAATGGAGCAACTCTGGTCCTTAATGGTAAAGCCATCTTTTAAAAAAAAATTCATTTATTTTTATTCACATTGCTTTATGAATCATGTTGAGAAAGAAAAGTCAAAACAAAAGGTAAAAAAAACAGAGAGAAAGTGAATATAGCATGTGTTGATTTACATTCAATTTCCATAGTTTTTTTTTCTAGATGCAGATGGCATTTTCTATCAAAAACCTATTGAGCTTGCTTTGGATCACAGAACCATCAAGAAGATCATTGTACATTCTTGCATTTGTTGTGTACAATGTACAAAATAGCAATGGCTGTTTTGCTCAGCATCAGTTCATGTATATCTTTCCAGGCCTTTCTAAAAATCAGCTTATTCATCATTTTTATAGAACAATAATATTCCATTACCTTCATATGCCACAGCTTATTCAGCCATTCCCCAATTGATGAACATGTACTCTTTTTCCAATTCTTTGTTACCATGAAAAGAGCTGCTACAAACATTTTTGCACATGTGGGTCACTTTTTCTCCTTTATAATCTCTTTGGGATATAAACACAGCAGTGACATCAGTAGATCAAAGGTTATACACTATTAAATAGACCTTTGGGCATAGTTCCAAATTGCTCTCCAGAATGGTTTGATCAGTTCTCAACTCCACCAACAATACATTAGTGCCCCAGTTTTCCCATATCCCCTACAACACTTATCATTGTAATTTTATCCTGTCATTTTAGCTAATCTGAGAGGTATGTAGTGGTACCTCATATTATCTTAATTTGCATTTCTCTAATTGATTGTAATTTAGAGCTTTTTTTCATATGACTATAGATAAGCCATCACTTTTTGATTGTGCTTCATCCTCCTATGGCTCAGGACAAGTACTAATAAGGAAGCATCTTTCATATTATTTTAGAGTGCCAGACACATGAATTACAACTGAAAATTATATTAATCATGTAGATTTTAAATCCACAGTAGATATTAAATCCACCAATTGGAACAAAAATTCTGGCATATGCACTGAGCAGGTATCATGTAGGCTTTTTTGTCTGGGTTCAATACTGATGACAGCAAGAATAGTAGTAAGTCACAAGTTGGGATTATTTTTCTGTTTTATGAATGAGAAGCTGTCCCCAAGAAATGCTATTCCATTGTGTTAGGAATAAAGCATTAGATATCTAGTTCTGTTCAACAATCTAAGTTATTCCAGGCTCTTAAAATTTATGCTTCTGCCTCTCACCTCTTCTTACCTAGTATATTTCTTAGTCAGCTTTCCTAACTGAATGCACTACTTCAAATAGTTTCTGTCACTTTAGAAATAGGATTCTCCTCTTAGTGCCAGATTGAGTGAGTCAGTGTCAGGGATTTTTAGAGCAGGGCAAGTTGTGTCCATGATAAATCCTTTATATCCAAATTGTCCAAAGAGATCAAGATGTTCTTACTAATGAATGATATCCTGGGTCATGCATATTGTTTTTATATTTTATCAAGAAACAAGTCTTTTGCAAGTTGTGAAAATGGTATCTTGCCTCTGAGCTCAAGGTGAAAATATTCCTGAAACATGATTTCCTTGCTTCCCAAATATGGTGTTCAGAAAAGAAACTATGTTAAGAACAGAAACAGAGTTGAAATCTCATCTAATGCAAGACTTCATTATATAGAAGAAGAAAAAACTTAAATTAAGTTTTAAAAATTAAGTGAATTACCCAATAACATATATGTAACAAATATTGGAACTGGAATTTGTAATCAGGTTCTCTGTCTCCAAATCTATCCTTTATTCTACTTTATGATACTAACACTTTCAGCTAATTTCTCTGACTAAATGGGAACCAAGATATTTTAATAATTATAACAATTAGGGACCTTCTTTGTCTTTTATGTTTTGAAATACTAAGTCCCTGGATCTTGATAAATGTGTTTTGTTTATTGTTTTGAAATTCAGATATAGAACTCAAATTAAAACAACTTTTGTGGGAAAAAATAAAACTTTATTACTCTGAAAACTATTCACTATAGTGCTTCTCAATGAAATTAAAGGGATTCTACATAAAATAGATCTAAACATACTGAATTTGAGGGAAATCAAGTAACTTTAGCTTTATAATATTCTTCCAACATAAGGAATAGCATGTATAAGTCATTCTTGTGATGTGTTTCATTAATTTTAAGCACTTACTATGTGTTCATCACAAGAAAGGCAAAAAACAAATGTGATCTCAATCTAATTTTTGAAAGTTGGAACAAGCATATACAGAAATATCCAAAATCCAAGTGAGAGAAAGAGATGTGCTAAGGAGAGATCTGGAAAAAGTCAAGTAAGAAATTTAAGAAAGGAGAGATCACTTTAATAAGCTGGAGTCAAGGAAGGTCTTGTAAGAGAGGGGGCCCTGAATTTGTCCTTGAAGGAAGAAAGATACTTCAATAGATGGATTTGTAAATTTGTAAAAGTCTATTACAGACATAGTAATAGAATGAACACAAATTCTGTGATGACAGAGGACAGGCTAAGGAGAAATGGAGAGTGGGTGCGTTCAATATGTGAAGGAGAACAGTAGGAAATAAAGCTGGAAATATTGAGAGTTTTAAACAATTTTGAGCGTCTCAATCAAAGTTTACACTTATTTACTAGGCCCTGGAGAGTAATTGAAACATTTTAAGTAGAAGAGTGAAATCAGAGCAAAACAGTATTAGGAAATTGACTTGAGAAGTCATGTGAAGAATAAATTGAAGCTGAGGGTGGACATAAACTAGACCAGAGATAGGAAGAACAAATCAAGTCAATAAGCTAATATGTGAGGCACTGTGCTAAGCCCTGGAAATATAATGAAAAGCAAAAACAATTCCTGCCTTCTTTGGAGTTCATATTGTAATGAGTGAGGCATCTTGCAAGCAATTGTATATGAAGATATATAGGTGAAAAAACTGGAGATAATCTTAGGAGGAAGGCATTAACCATAAAAAGAAGTAAGGTTTCTTGCAAAATGTTTGTTTTTCTGAGTCTTGAATGAAACTAATAAGTAGGCTAAAATAGCAATTTAAGCTAGAAGAAATGAGGACTTGGACCAGCAGTCTTTAAGTAGTAATTTAGTAATATTATTCTTCAGGACAATTATAAAGAATAGACTCTTCTGTAATGAACTCATGGAAGATCATTCATTAGAATGGATCAGAGTTGTGCAGTATTGGAAAGAAGAGAGGTTAAGATCTCTATCATTGGATCTAATTTCTAAATTGATGAGATTACAGATCTATCTGAATATGTTACTACATCTAGAGAGTTATCTAGGAAAACAACTGAAAGCAAACTGAAAACTTAGAAGAAATTGAATGGGAACAATAAAAATTCTTGCAACTAACCTTTGTAAAGGAAGGCAATGATTTCCTGTGAGCTTATTTTCCTTGGTCTGGAGGCTGATACAAATCATAGTTCCAAAATCAGCTCTGCTATCCATTTCCCAAGACTTAAGATGTCTACATGACTCTATGCCCATAGAAATTCATGAAAACCTCAAGTTACTCCTTTCCATTCTACTATAATTCTGTTACTTTACATCTTCTTTGCAAGTCAAATCTTCTGATGCAGTTCTTGTGCCCAAGCACAATTTTTAATTAATTTTTTTTAAATTTTCAAAACATATGCATAATTTTCAGAATAAAAATCTCGTATTGCAAATTTTTCTCCCTCCTCTTCCCCCCATTCCCTTCCATACAGAGCAGGTAATCCAACAAATGTTAAACTATGTAATTCTGTTAATTGCACAATTGTAATGCTGCACAAGAAATATCAGATCAAAAAGGGAAAAATGAGAAAGAAAACAAAATGCAAACAAACAAAAACAAAAAGGTGAAAATACTATTTTGTATGTGCAAAAATGTTTGTGGCAGCCATTTTTTAGTGGCAAAAACCGGGAAACTAAGTGGATGCCCATTAATTGGCGAATTGATAAATAAGGTATGGTATATGAATGTTATGGAATATTATTGTTCTGTAAGAATCAATAAGCAAGATGATTTCAGAGAGGCCTGGAGAGACTTGCATGAACTGATGCTGAGTGAAATGATCAGAACCAGGAGATGATTATACACGGCAACAAAAATACTATATAATGATCAAATCTGATGGACATGGCTCTCTTTTACAATGAGATGATTCAGACCAATTCCAATGATCTTATTATGAAGAGAGCCATCTGCTCTCTTTTTAAAGTAGAAACATCCTGCTGGATTAAAGACTATGCACAGTTTGATAGTTTCTTGAACATAGTTGCAAATTGCTTTCTAGTACGGTTCGATCAGTTCACAACTTCAACAATAATGGTTATTCGGGGGGCAGAGCCAAGATGGCAGAGTGAAAAGATGATGCTCTGCCTCCTCCTCTGATCTTCTCTCAAATCAACAATAAAATAAGCCTCTGAATTGATCTTCAAGTCAACGAATCCAGAAATATTTGGACACTGCTTGCTGATATCTCTGAAGAACTTCACATCAGGTTTGACTAACTGGGACAAATGGATAAACAGTGGTGTAGGCCAGAAGTGAGGGTGGGACTCACCTCAGCTCATTGTGGCAAAAACGCCAAACTCCAAACTCTAAACACCTGGAGTTTATCTGAGGCACTCGGAATACTCTGCCCGGATTGGGGTCAGGTGTTCTGGCAGACTTGCCTTGTTTAAGAAGTAATTCGGACTTAGTCCTAGCCTCCACTGGCCCAGCAGCTTAAGTTAATTCACAAAAGTGCCCCAGGGCAAAGAACTTAAGCAGCTGTTTTTTTCCCTACCTTAAAGAGACGTACACACTGTCTAAATAAAAAAAAAAAAATGAAGAAGCAAAGGAGAGCTCTCACCATAGACAGCTTTTATCGAGAGAAAGAAGGGATGACCCCAGATCCTGAGGTTCCTTTAGACAAAATTCCAGAGGAAGTTATTAAGGACCATCACTGGTCCCCTTTTTCAAAAGGCCTTTCTGGAAGATTGCATAAAGAACCTCAAAAGAGAGCTGGAGGATAAATGGGAAAACCAACTGAAATCAGTGCAAGAAGGATATGATACCCTGCAAAAGAGATATGAAAAACACACCAATTTATTGAAAAATAAATTTAGTGAAGTGGAAAAAGAGTGCATTGAGCAAAAAAATTCAATTGGCCAGTTACAAAAGGAGTTTAAAAAGGTAACTGAAGAGAACAACACTTTAAAAATAAGAATTGAATAAATGCAAGTGAATGACTCAATAAGACTTCAAGAATCAGTCAAACAAAAACAAAAAAAAAATGAAAAATTAGAAGAAAATATGAAATATCTCCTAGGAAAAACAACTGACTTGGAAAATAGATCTAGGAGAGACAATCCAAGGATTATTGGACTTCCTGAAAAGCCATGATGAAAAAAAGAATCTAAACACTATCTTCCAGGAAATCCTGAAAGAAAACTGCCCTGAGATTGTAGAATCAGAAGGCAAAATCACCATTGAAAGAATTCACTAATCACCTCCTGAAAGAGACCCCAAAATTAAAACCCCAAGGAATATTGTGGCTAAATTTCAGGACTATAGCACCAAGGGAAAGATTCTGCCAGCAGCTAGAAAAAAACAATTCAAATACTGAGGATCAATAATAAGAATCACACATGATCTGTCACCTTCCATATTGAAGGATCGAAGGGACTGGAACCAGATATTCCAAAGGGCAAAGGAACTTGGATTACAGCCAAGAATAACCTATCCAGGTAGAATGAGCACTATCCTCCAGGGAAGAAGATGGTCATTCAATGATATAGGTGAATTTCACCTATTTCTAATGAAAAGACCGGATCTGAACAAAAAATTCGACATCCAAACACAGAACTCAGGAGATGCATAAAAAGGTAAAGCGGAAAGGACTCTTGAGAACTTTATTTCTACTAGGGGTATATTTAACGTTTGGGTGTATAATTAACTAGATATTGCTTTGATAATATGAAAAAGAGAACTAGAGGGGGAAAGGTTGTCATACTGGGGAAAAGAGGGGAAAAGTGGCAAAATAAGATCTAAAAAAAGGAGGTTAAAAACAAGGTAAAATCCCTTGAAGAGGCAAAGAAAAACTAAAATAATTGAAAGAGGGGAGGGAGATGAGCACTGTGTAAATCTTAATCTCATGAGGTTGGGCTCTAAAAGTGTATATCAGACACTTGATTTCACATAGAAACTTGTCTGTTGCTAGAGGGAAGTGGGGGGAAAGGAGGAAAAGAAAAGGATAAACTAATAGAAGGGAAAATAGAAGAATCAGGGGAAAGGAGTAAAAACAGGGGGAGGGGATCTAAAGGGTGAAGGATTGTTTGGGGGAGGGGGTCATCAAAAGCAAGGTACTGAGGAGGGGGGAAGGGAGAAAGGGGAAAGAAAAGGGAAAAATATAACTTGGGTAAATAAGAAGGCAGGAATTAAAGAATTAGTTATTCTAACTGTGAATGTGAATGGGATGAATTCTTCCATACAGCGGAAGCAGATAGCAGACTGGATTAAAAACGAGAATCCCACCATATGTTGTCTACAAGAAACACATCTAAAACATAGTGACACATATAGGATGAAGGTAAAAGGCTGGAGCAGGACCTATTATGCTTCAGGTGAACAAAAAAAGAGCAGGGGTAGCAATCCTTATCTCAGATCAATTAAAAGCCAAGATAGAGATAATCAAAAGAGATAAGGAAGGAAACCATATTTTATTAAAGGGTGCCATAGATAATGTAGCAATATCAATACTTAATATATATGCACCAAGTGCAATAGCATCCAAATTCCTAGGGGAGAAATTAAGAGAGATGCAAAAAGAACTAGACAGCCAAACTATACTAGTGAGGGATCTCAACCTTGCTCTCTCAGAATTAGATAAATCAAAGCACAAAATTAACAAGAAAGAAACTAGGGAGATAAACCAATTGTTAGAAAAGCTAGGTATGATAGATCTATGGAGAAAGTTGAATGGAGACAGTAGGGAGTTGACTTTTTCTCAGCAGTCCATGGAACCTATAAAAAAATTGACCATGTGTTAGGGCATAAAAACCTCAAAATCAAATGCAGAAAGGCAGAAATAGTTAATGCATCTTTTTCAGATCATGATGCAATAAAAATCACATGCAATATAAGGCCTGGAGAAAATAAACCAAAAGTTAATTGGAAATTAAATTATCTAATCCTGAAGAATGAATGTGTGAAAGAGCAAATCATAGACACAATCATTAATTTCATCCAGGAGAATGACAATAAGGAGACAAAATACCAAAATTTGTGGGATACGGCCACAGCGGTTATAAGGGGCAATTTTATATCTCTAGATGCTTACTTGCATAAAATATAGAAAGAAAACATCAACGAATTGGGATTCTTATTAAAAAAAAAACTAGAAAAAGAACAAATTAAAAACTATCAATTAAATACCAATTTGGAAATTCTAAAAATAAAAGGAGAAATTAATAAAATTGAAAATAAGATAACTATTGAATTAATAAATAAAACTAAGACTTGCTTCTACGAAAAAACCAACAAAATAGATAAGCCTTTAGTTAATTTAATAAGAAAGAGGAAAATCAAATTGTTAGTCTCAAAAATGATAAGGGAGAACTTTTCTCCAATGAAGAGGAAATTAGAGCAATAATTAGGAGTTACTTTGCCCAATTTTATGCCAGTAAGTTTGATAATCTAAATGAAATGGAAAAATATCTACAAAAATATAGATTGCCCAGGTTAATAGAAGAGGATATAAACTATTTAAATAGCCCCATATTAGAAAAAGAAATAGAACAAGCTATTAACCAACTCCTTAAGAAAAAATCTCCAGGGCTAGATGGATTTACATGTGAATTCTACCAAACATTCAAAGAACAATTAATTCCAATACTATATAAACTATTTAAGAAAATAGGGACAGAAGGTATACTGCTAAATTCCTTCTATGAGACTTATATGGTGCTGATAGCTAAACCAGGTAGGTTAAAACTGAGAAAGAAAACTATAGACCAATTTCCCTAATGAATATTGATGCAAAAATTTTAAATAAGATATTAGCAATGCGATTACAGAAAGTCATCCCCAGGATAGTACACTGTGACCAAGTAGGATTTATACCAGGGATGCAGGGCTGGTTCAATATTAGGAAAACTATCAGCATAATCAATTATATTAATAACCAAATTAATAAAAACCATATGATTATCTCCATAGATGCAGAAAAAGCATTTGATAAAATCCAACACTCATTCTTATTAAAAACACTAGAGAGTATGGGAATAAATGGGCTTTTCCTTAAAATGATCAGTAGCATCTATTTAAAACAATCAGCAAGAATCATATGTAATGGAGACAAACTAAAACCATAACCAATAAGACAGGACAATCTAGGCAATAACTTTAACAATTTAGTATTTGATAAACCCAAAGACCCCAGCTTTTGGTATAAGTACTCACTATTCGGCAAAAACTGTTGGGGAAATTGGAAACTAGTGTGGAAGAAATTAAGGCTGGACCCATACCTAACACCCCATACCAAGATAAGATCTAAATGGGTTCATGATCTAGATATAAAGAGTGATTGTGTAAGCAAGTTAGAGGAATGTAATATAGTTTACCTCTCAGACCTGGGGAGATGGAATAAATTTATGTCCAAAGAAGATCTGGAACTCCTAATTGAACACCAGATGGATAATTTTGATTATATTAAGTTAAAAATTTTCTGTACAAATAAAACTAATGCAGACAAGATTAGGAGGGAAGCATCAAATTGGGAAATCATCTTTACATTTACATTTAAATCTTATCTTGGTATGTGGTGTTAGGTATGGGTCAAGCCCTAATTGCTTCCACACTAGTTTCCAATTTTCCCAGCAGTTTTTGCCAAATAGTGAGTGCTTATCCCAAAAACTGGGGTCTTTGGGTTTATCAAACACTAAATTGTTAAGGTTATTGCCTAGATTGTCCTGATAAGCAATCCTGTGCCACTGATCGACTGCTTTATTTCTAAGCCAGTACCAAACCGTTTTGAGGACCGCTGCTTTAAAATATAGTTTTAGATCTGGTACAGCAAGGCCACCTTCATCTGCCTTTTTTTCATTAATCCCCTTGAAATCCTTGACCTTTTGTTCTTCCAACTGAACTTTGCTACTATTTTTTCTAGATCTGTAAAATAATTTCTTGGGAGTTTGATTGGTATGGCACTAAATAAGGAGATTATTTTGGATAATATTGTCATGATTATTATATTCGCTCAGCCTACCCATGAGCACTTAATATTTTTCCAATTGATTAGGTCTGATTTTATTTGTGTGGAAAGTGTTTTGTAGTTTAGGTCACATAGTTTCTGACTTTTCCTTGGCAGATAGATTCCCAAATATTTTATCCTATTATCTTCTATTTGGAACGGAATTTCTTTTTCTATCTCTTGCTGCTGAACTTTGTTGTTAATATATAAAAATGCTGATGATTTATGTGGATTAATTTTGAATCCTGCAACTTTGCTAAAGTTGTGAATTGTTTCTAGTAGTTTTTTAGTTGAGTCTCTAGGGTTCTCTAAGTATACCATCATGTCATCTGCAAAGAGTGATAATTTGGTTTCTTCATTACCTACTCTGATTCCTTTTATCTCTTTTTCTTCTCTTATTGCTAAAGCTAACATTTCTAATACAATATTAAATAGTAATGGTGACAGTGGGCAGCCTTCTTTCACTCCTGATCTTATTGGGAATGGTTTTAGT
>JAJPUD010007215.1:0-46298 GCA_023553655.1 Myrmecobius fasciatus | reverse complement strand
AAAAAACATATTATTATCTCAATAGATGCAGAAAAAGCATTTGATAACATCCAACATCCATTCCTATTAAAAACACTAGAGAAGGGGCAGCTAGGTGGTGCAGTGGATAGAGCACCAGCCCTGAAGTCAGGAGGACCTGAGTTCAAATCTTGTCTCAGACACTTAACATTCCCTAGCTGTGTGACCCTGGACAAGTCACTTAACCTCAATTGCCTCAGCAAAAAGACAAAAAAACACTAGAGAATACAGGAATGAATGAATAGATTTTTCCTTAAAATAGTAGCATCTTTTTAAAATCATCAACTAGCATCATATGTAATGGTGATGAACTGGAATCATTCCCAATAAGATCAGGGGTGAAACAAGGTTGCCCACTCTTACCATTACTATTCAATATTGTTTTAGAAATGCTAGCCTTGGCAATAATACAAGAAAAAGAGATTAAAGGAATTAGAGTAGGTCATGAGGAAACCAAATTATCACTCTTTGCAGATGATATGATGGTCTACTTAGAGAACCCTAGAGAATCAACTAAAAAACTATTAGAATTAATCCACAACTTTAGCAAAGTTGCAGGATACAAAATAAATCCACATAAATCATCAGCATTTTTATTCATCACCAACAAAATGCAACAGCAAGAGATACAAAGAGAAATTCCATTTAAAATAACTGTCGATAGTATAAAATATTTGGGAATATGTCTGCCAAGGGAAAGTCAGGACCTATATGAGCAAAACTACAAAACATTTTCCATATAAAGTCAAATCTAAACAATTGGAAAAATATCAAGTGCTTTTGGATAGGTTGAGCAAATATAATAAAGATGGCAATACTACCTAAACTATTTTATTTATTTTGTGCTATACCAATCAAACTCCAAAGAAATTATTTTACTGACCTAGAAAAAAATTACAAAATTCATCTGGTAAAACACAAGGCCAAGAATTTCAAGGGAATTAATGGGAAAAAAAGCAAATGAGAGTGGCCTAACTGTACCAGATCTAAAACTATATTATAAAGCAGCACTCATCAAAACCATTTGGTACTGGCTAAGAAACAGAGTAGTTGATCTGTGGAATAGGTAAGGTTCACAGGACAATATAGTCAATGACTATAGTAATCTAGTCTTTGATATACCCAAAGACCCCAGTATTTTGGATAAAAACTCACTATTTGACAAAAACTGCTGGGAAAATTGGAAATTAGTATGGAAGAAGCTAGCCATTGAACCACCATATACGAAGATATGGTCGAAATGGATTCATGATCTACCCATAAAGAATGATTTTATAAACAAATTAGAAGAATGTAGGATGGTTTACCTCTCAGATTTGTGGAGGGGGAAGGAATTTGTGACCAAAGAAGAACTAGAGATCATCATTAATCACAAAACAGATAATTTTGACTGTATCAAGTTAAAAAGTTTTTGTACAAACAAAACTAATGCAGATAAGATTAGAAGGGAAGCAATAAACTGGGAAGACATTTTATATTCAAAGGTTCTGATAAAGGCCTCATTTCTGAAGTATATAGAGATCGACTGAAATATATAAGAATTCAGGCCATTCTCCAATTGATAAATGGTCAAAAGATATAAACAGATAATTTTCAGATGAAGAAATTGAAACTATTTCTAGTCATATGAAAAGGTGCTCCAAATCACTATTGATCAGAGAAATGCAAATTAAGACAACTCTGAGATACCACTACATACCTGTCAGATTGGCTAAGATGACAGGAAAAGATAATGACTAATGTTGGAGGGGATGTGGAAAAACTGGGATACTGATACATTGTTGGTGGAGCTGTAAACGGATCCAACCATTCTGGAAAGCAGTTTGGAACTATGCTCAAAAAGTTATCAAACTGCGTACCCTTTGACCCAGAAGTGTTTCTACTAGGCCTATATCCCCAAGAGATCTTAAAGGAAGGAAAGGGACCCACATGTGCAATAATGTTTGTGGCAGCCCTTTTTGTAGTGGCTAGAAACTGGAAACCAAATGGATCCCATCAATTGGAGAGTGGCTGAACAAATTATGGTATATGAATGTTAGGGAATATTATTGCTCTGTAAGAAACAACCAACAGGACGATTTCAGAGAGGCCTGGAGAGACTTGCATGAACTGATGCTGAGTGAGATGAGCAGAACCAGGAGATCATTGTACACGGCAACAAGACTATATGATGATCAATTCTGATGGACATGGTTCTCTTCAACAATGATGTGATTCAAACCAGTTACTATTGTTCAGCAATGAAGATAGTCATATACATGCAGAGAGAAGCCTGTGGGACCTGAGTGAGGACCACAACATTTTAATGCTGTCTGAGAATATTTGCTTGCATTTTGTTTTCCTTCTTAGGTTGTTTTTTTTTCTCTTTCTAGATCTGATTTTTCTTGTGCAGTAAGATAACTGTATCGATATGTGTGCATATGTGGGATTTGTCATATAATGTAACATATTTAACATGTATTAGAGTACCTGTCATCTAGGGGTGGGGGTGGGGAGAAGGAGGGGAAAAATTTGGAACAATTTTTTTTTGCAAAAGTCAATGTAGAAAAATCACTCATATGTTTTGTAAATAAAAAGCTTTAATTTAAAAAATAAATAAATAAGTTTGTGGTTGTGCCCCCCCCAAAAAAGAGAAAATGGTCATTAGCTTATACCAAGCAGACATGACAACGTTCAGCAATTAATGATAGATCAAGGGATAATGACATGGGGGAAGGTAGTATAGTAAATCCTCTTTGTCTTTGTTTATCTTATATTCTCAAACAGGATGCTGACATCAGGAAGATAATGCTGTGAATACAAGCAAAGGAATCCTATTTAAATGAGAGTGCTGAGCAAGTGACTCACTTTGCCCTCCATAGTCAACTGGGTCCAGTGGCCAGATATAGATCAGAACTAATAACGATGGTCCTGGATGCAATGGGAGAAAACTCAGTGATAGGAAAATTATAGTGTCAAAATTATCAAAACGATTATAGATAATAGCTCTTGTTCAATCTAGCAGTGTGATTAGATCTTTTATCAGCAAGTTTTACAATGGTAGTGGGCCCATGGTCCAAAGCAAATAGAATTTTGAGTTACTTCTTGTATGAAGGAGAAAGTGGGCATACTATGCCTTTTAGGAACTGGCACACCAGGAACTTGGCTGAGGAAGGGGAAGAAGCTCTCAACTTCTGCTGAATAGTCAGGTCTCTTGTTGGGATTTTGTAGTATCATTTGGAATTTTAAAGTTGTGGAGAAGATTACAGGCTGAATTTGGAGGCAATGGAATCTCAAAATTCCAAGTCATATCTGAAAGCACCTCCAATCAGCAAACATCTCTCACAGAAGGAGAGTCTTTTCTATTCCTGCTAACTGATATAGTGTGTAAAAAGTAGTAGATATAATCAATTATCTGAGGGAAAACACATGGATTCCCAACTGGGTTTTCAAATAAATAGCAGAAGTCCCCTGTTACAATATAAACAAAATTTTATCCCATATTTATTTATAGAAATATACCCTTCACTAATGCCTCTGGACACATTGCACCAATGAAACATTAACAGTGAAAAATAAGCAATGGGAAAATGGTAGATTTGCATTCTCTTCTACCTAGCAGAATTATTTTAAGGACCCAAGAGAGACCAACAAATTTAAAAGAGGAAGAACATTTCTGCTGACTAGGAAATGGAGAGAAGAGGGAGTTTTCCATAATTCTTTAGAATTCTAAACTTAAATCTATTGGAAGGAACATCCCAGCTCAGTGTATTATCCATGGGGAAAATGTGTCAAGATAAGCTAGCTATAAGAGGGTCTGTCCCAGGTTGTGGTGGAGCTAGTTAGAAATGACTCCAGAGAGCTGAATGTTAAATTTTCAGTGTGAACAGTTACATCTCAAAAACTACACAACAGGATTTGATTTGCCATTTTATGGACTATCAAGATTTAAGAACGTGATAAATAAAATGTTACAAATTCAGACAGAATGTGGGTCCTGAGCACTTTTTTTATGAGAGCTATTTGTTAAATACTTACCAAAACATCCTTGAATCAGTTCTTCAAATTCTATATAGAAGCAAGGAAATAAAGAGTTAAGGCTTTGTAAGTATTTCCAAACAACCCAATCAATATATTTTCATTTTCCTTGGGGCATTAATGAAGGTCCTCAAAAGTCTATGAATTTTGTATGTTACCAATGTATAAAGTTATCAAATTGTAGCACCCTTCAGAAAATTACTTAATGTTTTTGCACTTCAGTTTCTTCATCAATTGGATGAGATTTTTAAAAGATATTTTCCAGTTCTAAACATTTATGATTTACATTCTTTGAAGAGAGACAATTTATCAGAGTAGATAAAGTGCTGGACTTAAAGAAAAATTAGATTCAAATTCTACCTTGGACAATTATAATATGATGCCAACAGTTACCTGTTGAATGTCACTGTCCACATCTGCAAAACAAAAGGACAGAACTTCATAATCCCTAAGATCCCTTTTAGCTCTAAATTTACCTATTATCTTATGAAGATGAAGATGAGATTCAGCAGACAATTAGCTATGTTTCTATTGGTCTGTAGGATAGTGCATGATATTTATACATATCCTTTTTAAGGGAGAGATAAACAATAATATGTCAGTCTTTAAAATGTCCAGGGCTTACATAACACAATGTCTATTGCATAATAAGAGTTCAATAAATGACTTAACTATCTAGCCATCTAACTAATTTCCAAGTACCATGAGATTATGCTTACCCTATTTTGTGAAGAGATCATACCTTACAACTATGTGAAACTACATAATGCTGTTTCTCAGGCTGCTATAAAAGAAAATAAACTTTAGTTCTGCATTTATTTCTAGAAACATTTTCCTGCATCAAAGCTTCCGAGAACATATAGAAAACTAAGAAACAAACAAGAAAGAAATTTAAGGAAATTTGTAACCTAGTTGAGATTCTTTTATACACTAAAGACAGGAATTTGTCTTGTTAGGCTTAAAAGATAGCAACTTTGTCCCCTGGGTTTAGTTTTGTTTCTGTGCTGCTTTCTCTCCCCATTGCAAATAAATGAGTAGAAGGGATTAAAGAATTGATAAAAGCAGGGGAATCTCAGACTCTGAAATTCTTGGAAGCTTGTTCTAAGTTCCAAATAGAACAGAGGTTAATTGGTTTTAATCTAGCCACAGAAGACAAATAGAGATTACCAACACTAAACTGGAGACCCAAGTTCCAGTTACCAGGAGATGAGTTTTTTAAAAAAAGGTTTTTTCCTTTTAAAATTTGAGTGGATCAGTTTGCCCCTTGTAAATGATCTGAAACATTGAGAAAATAGACCTCTTGAGGCAGCAGTTGTGGGGATGGGGGATGGACAAGAAAATCAATAGAATGCTTAAAATATATTCAAATTAGAAAGACTTGATTTCAAAACTCCCCTTAGACATTTAGTAGCTCTTTGACCATAGACAGTCCCCATAACTTCTCACTCTTAGTTTCCTCATCTGTATGTCACGAGTGTTATACATTCATTATTTGAGTGAGGTCATGTGCATGTTAGCCTTTAGGATCCTAGGGATGATCCTGAGAAGATTTTGTATCTTTACCAACAACTGTCAAAACTCAGTTCTGTATGTGTATGTATGTGTCTCTGTGTGTGCATGTGTGTATATGCATGGGTTATCTTCACTTTTAACCACCACTGATTTTTGTCCCAATTCCATTAAAACAATTATTATCACTTATCCTTGTACAAAGTGATGTTTACTTCAAAAACCAATAGGAACAGAAGTGTAAACATTTTTACTCTATTCCCTGGGAATAATAACCCCTAGCCCACCTCAGACTTTAGTATGGGAAAGCAAACTCAGATTTACTACAGTTTCTCCATACTAGTCAAAACCAAATGCAGCATTGCTTCCTTTGTGTTGGGTCTCAAAGAACACTTCTCACTTCTCTAATGAGATGGCTGCAAATTCCAGCATATACTCACTCATCTCCTGGACTTTTGAACTCACATAGACTCTTGACCTTTCATTATCTATATGGTTAATTCTTTACCTAAAATGAAAGAACAAATACCAACACAAAGAAAAATCAAATTTTCACAAGGTCCACTTTCACAGGGCCCTTTGTGTTCCTAGGATGGAGTAAGGACCTGATGGCTCTCTTTGTAGAGCATTGTCTGCATTCTGTATTTCTGTATCTCTATTTTAATATTTTAATAAACTAGTAATCTGAACTGTGGGATTCCTTGGTATAAACTCAAAACACCCAAGCTAAACTTTAATCTATGGTCCTAATTCCTAAAAAACCTTTTTTTCTTTCTATGTCTAGAAGATTAGTGGAATTCAGTCAGGAAATATTCTGTTTACAGAATTCATCTTTTCCTTAGCCCAAATTTTCTTTGATGAAATCATTTAATAAGGGGCTATTCCTATGAACTATCTCAGCAATGTTTTCCAGACGGAAAAGAAATGAGCTTTTTTTTCACTCTACAGAAGAGTTTAAATGAATGATGTAGGTAGCTTGGTTTAAGACATGTCCCTAGAATAAACTTCTGCTAGGGAAATTCAGTGACATGTTGTTAGCAAATTCTAAGACTTGATATCTTTCAAGGTAAACATCAGAGCAATATGTAAATTCAGGTAAACTCTCTTTGGGAATAAAGCCCAAGGAAAGCAAATTGGCAAATGTTTTCAAAGTTCACCACAATCTGACACTTAAGAGGATAAAATATGCATATTTAGTCTTCCATGATTTTTTGAGAAAATCTTGCCAGAAATATAGAAGATATGTGAAATTAAGTGTAAGTAGAATTCAAAATTGTTTTTAAATTTCCTATGTCTGGATGGAAGAATATAGCCAATTGCTGTAGAGCATCCTTAATTGCTAAAAGAAGAATGGCTTTGGGTAGGATACTTACCCAAATAAGCAATATCTAGAACATAAAGAAGAAAGAACACAAACTTGGCCTTCCACAGCAGCTATCCCTGCACTGTGCATGCAAACAACTGTCATCCAAAGTGAATGATTCCTCACTGTGGCTACACTATATATAATTCATTTCAGAGAAATGGAAGTTTTTTTTTTTCTGAGTCAATCACAGTAACTCAAAATTGGACCATTTTTTGAGTAGACTGATAACAAATGTTTATAATATCATACATTCTTTCATATATTATCTGACATAAACCAGATTCCAAGTGAGGAGTCAATGAGCCAATTATCTATAGTTCCATTTGGTAAGAGAGGGTAGGGGAATGTTATTTGTGCTAAGAAATAACTTACAAATGCTATCTGCATTAATGGCATTTTTCATATTCGCTGCTATAAAATTTCTGTGGACAATTTATTCAATGTTAAATAGGGCACAAATATAATACATTTTAAAACATCGGAAATGATTTTGTAAAAGGGCAACAAATAAAACTCATATGTAAGTAAATTTATAATTACATATATGACAGGGATAAGATCTTTATCATAATCCCTTAATAATTTTAAACAATTATATGTACCCATATATGTTTCTGTACATACATAAATATACATACACTATTAATTTTGACATGATAAATTTTATCTCCCTTCTATTGAAATAAGGATGAATTCAATCTTTTCTTTCTGAAATGGCCATAGTTGACATATTAAATGACAGGAATGTGTACAAGGGGGGAAAATGGACCCCCTAGGTTGATCTCCTAGAATGAGCCTTTTCCCCTAACTACTCCTCTGCTTAAGAGAGCTAAAGATAAATTAATTAGAAAAACTGGAGAAATCCAAACTTATTTCATAGTTGCTGAATGATTATTTCTAATATAGAAAATAACCAGGTATATACACTAATACATTGTTGGTGGAGTTGTAAAACAATGTAGCCATTCAGGAAAGTAATCTGGAACTATGCCCAAAGGTCTATAAAACCTTGCTTACCCTTTGACACAGCAGTGCTATTACTGGGTCTGTATCCCAAGGAAATCATAAAGGAGAGAAAAGGACCCATATTTGCAAAAATTGTAGCCATTTTTTTTTGTTTTGTTTTGTTTTGTTTTTTTGTAGCAAAAACTTGGGAGGGAAAGTAGATGACCGTCAATTGAGGAATGGGAATGGGTGAACAAGTTCTGGTATATGAAGATAATGGAATGTTATTGTCCTATAAAAAATGATGAACAATCTGATTATAGAAAGGCCTGGAAAGATTTACATCTGATGCTGAGCAAGACAAGCAGAACCAGGAACACATAGTACATAAAGCAATAATGTGAGATGATCAACGATGAAAGTCTTGGTTTTCCTCAGCAATTCAGTGATCCAAAGCAATACCAATTGACTTTGGACAGAAAATTTGCATTTAGAAAAAAGATCTAAGGAGACTGAATGTATATCAAAACACGCTACGTTCACTTCTCTTTTCTGGTTTTTTTTTTTTTTTTTAATCTCTCACTTGGCTTTTCTCTTTTGTTCTGATTTTTCTCTCCCAACATGATTTACAAAGCAATTCAAATTTGACTTCAGACACTAACTGCATGAACCTGGGCAAATCACAATATTGTTTGCCTCAATTCCTCATTGTAAAATGAGTTAAAGAAGGAAATAGCAAACTACTCTGGTTTTTGACAAGAAAACCTCAAATGGGGTCACAGTCAGTAGAACAAGACTGAAACAACTCAACATGAACAAAAATAATACAATTATATACTTGTATACTTATATAAATTTTTTTACCCCTTTAAAATATTTTTTGTTTTATAAATCTATTTTTTGTGTAATGGTAAGTATTGGGTATATTACCTACATAATTTGTTTAACAATATAAAAAATGCATCCATATAATATACGCACATACACACATGTGATTGTATTAATGTATCAGTATGTAAGCATATGTGTAACCATACGTGCACATGCATAATACACATCCGCACATGTCCATTTGTCCATAATTTGTAATGAATATAAAAATATATGTATTCACAAATGTGTATGATTAATATGTATATTTGAATGTGTAAGTATTCTTTATATACATGTGTGTTTTACAGAGTGAGGCTTTCCCAGGTTAAACAATCAAGAAGTTAAGTGTAAAGCAAAGTAGACTAGAGATTGAGGACCTTAGCAAGAAATGCCTCTGATCTTTGCTCTAAAGTGTTTCTTCATACCTGGAACCAGAAAATTTCCACTTAAAGAACTGAAGCATGGTAGGCAAGTAAACAATCAAGTCACTCCATAAAGAGAAACAAAAAAGCACAAAAGATTTATTGTCTTCCTAGGGTTATTGGGAAACCATGGCTGGGAGGAAAGCTTTTTAAAGAACCATAAAGGGAGCTCAGCTTCATCATAAGTGAGAGATTGCCTAGGGTTTCAATTAAAGCTACAAGCTGGAGGCAGGGAGAAGCTCCAAAGCCAGGAGTCCAAAAGGGTCAAGCCTGGAAGTTTCTTTTATAAATTATACAACAAGCAGAGAATTATAGGAAAAGCAAGCTTCCACTAGAGAAAAATTCAGAAAAGTCCTCATAGTTATTAGAGGAATATCCAAGACTAGAATGTGTCTGACTGGGACCAGGAGGAAGCAGGTCCAGTCAAACTGGTAACATCATTCAGAGGCATCAGAGATTTTATAAATCAGAAATGTCCCCAATTCACCTGTGTGATCTGGATCTTATATATGATTCCTTCCATGCATGTTCCCTCTTCACATATACTTCTCAGGTATATACCCACTCCAAGCACGAATCCTGATCACATGCATCAAATTTTTCTCACTGAGAAATTGTAGGAGAATTTATCCCATGCCTATGGAGGAAAACTTTATTGCTATTTTTCTTACAATGCTATCTCATGTCCTTTGAACTATTGTGTTCAATTCTGAATAACAATTAAAACTGAACACATCACAATGGTTTTACAATCTTTGATTTCAATGGGTGTAGACCAACAAAATACTCTTAGACTTAGAGTTTGGTACACTAACTTTGTGATTAATTGGATATTTCCAGGAACTATACTAACAATTGTAAGAAAGTTATAACAAAAAATCAAAACAGTTTTGCCTTTAATCTACTTTCAACCAGTAGTCAGGGCCAGAGAGACACAATCTATAGGCTCCATATCAGAGTAAAGTATTAAAAAGCTGTCCTCAGTCCTTAAGGCAGCACACATACATAGCACAGTGATTAGAAGTTGGTCTCAAAGCCAGGAAGAGTTCAATCTTGCTTCTGCCAAAGCTATTTGACTCCATAAAATTGTTTAACTTGTCATTGCTCTAGGCTTGTGCTATCAAAAAAAGCAAAGTAGAACTTGGGGTCACTAAACAATATATGATTTATCTGGAGTTCATAGTGACTTAGAAAATCACATATTAACAAAACCTATGTTCTATGGTATATTTTTTATATATTTGTATATTATATTTTGCTAAATATTTCCAAATAAAATTTTGATCAGCTTTAGGCCTGTGCTTGGACACATTGCCATCTTAAGTTTGACATTTCTTGATTAAACTAAAAGTTATAGAAAATTTGTTGACCTACATAGGTAGATTCACCAGTATCTCTCTTGACCAATGACTTCACAGGTTCAGTCCCTATTCTAGTCCCTAATCACTGGATATTTTTTAAAAAGAAACTTTTTTTAAAAAAACTCAAGATTTAGAGGCCATCTAGTTCCAATACTTTATTTTACTTAGCTCCAAATGGAACAGAAAATCCTTGAGATAATAGTCTACAAATCCTCATTTCCTCTGTAAAATAAGGAAATTGGACTAGAGAGCAGCTAAATATTCTTTCCCTCTCTAACATTTTAGGATTGATCATTGTTTTCCTCATCTGCACCACTCTTGATTTATAAGATCAAATGAAATATTTGTAACACAATTATCACTTTGCTGTATAAATATTAGTGATGATAATGATGATGTCCCTAGCCCTAGTTTGCCATATTAAAGTAATTGGGGAATTTCCCTTTGGATGAGATTTGAGTCTCTCTTGGTTTTAGCTGAGTAATTTTGTTCCCACAGGAAAGCTCATTTCCTCTATATTGTCTGACATGTATCAACTCTATTTATTTGCTACACCAGAAGGCTTTTGTTTTTATTTTCTTGAGAAGAGAGTTATGGAACCTATGAGAGGGGTTGAGATTCAAGAGTAAAAGAGAAAAAAAAAGAACATGAAGTTTCTTTAAATACACAGACTAGAGTAGAAGGAAGTTTAGAATACAGAGAAGCAGAGGACCATATTAATTTAATATGTATTTTATATAAACTAAATTGTATATAATAGAGATCCATGAATTCATATATTTTCTATTGTTTGCCTGTGGTGATATTCATGCTTATTAATGTTTTTAAATATATGTGCATATATGTTAATTAATACATGTTATATGTGTTATAAGATATTAATATATTAATAGGAAAAGGAAACTAAGAAAAGGGGAAGGGTTTTCCTAAGTGGAATTAGAATTACAGTCAATTATTCTTATTGGAGGATTCAAATCTAATCGCTAGAATTTAAGAAAACTAACATGATTTATAACCAGTCATATCCAAAGTGAGAGTTATTCACAACTTTTGCAATAGTAAGATTCATGGATCCATGAGTAGTTTGATGGTTACCCCAGAGTGACCTCCAATGTTAAAAACTTCATATGAGAAGTAAAAGTCAGTCTTCTACTGGCAGCCAATTGCAATAAGCCTGACTGCTGAATAGCATGAGACACAAGCCTCAGAAAAACAGGATCACAGAATTTAAAAATAGAAAGGTACAATAGTGATCATCTAATCCAAATTATCTATCCAAATACATGAAAGAAATTCCCACTATCATGTATTCAACAAGTTTTCATTCAAAATCTGTTTGAAGGCCTCCAATAAACGGCAACTTTCTCTACAGGGAACCCATTTTATTCAATTAAGGTTATGAAGCTGTTCTTTGTAGCCAGCCAAAATGTTTTAATAGAGGTTCATGATTAAATCCAAGGCAATTGGTCTAAACTCTTTTCACCTTCCTTCCCCTGAATGATCCAATCCTTTTGATCAACTCTCTCACTCATAAAACAACAAATCTTGATCTAATTTTACTTAAAAGCAAAATTTCTTATAAAAGTATAGAAAACAAATTTAAAAGGCTCAGATAGTACAGCATATTTTCAAGGGTACTAATGTCATTTGGCCAGATAGTAAATGAGGCAAGGTGGGGGAGAGTGAAGAGGAAATAAGTTTACTATGTCCCTAAGGGTGGCCAGCAGACACAAACAAGCAAACAGCAAATTCTGTGAAAGAGCATCTTTTGTTAAGTGAATTTGTTAGTTGTCTATGACAATATTCATGTTTGTGTTTTGTGATAGAAACACATTCTTCTTTTCCATTAGATTATAGCTGGTGAATCTACCCTGCTCCTTTCCCCTCTCCATAGAGGAGGAAAAATGGAGGAATAAGCAATTATTAAATGACTGATACATGCCAGGTACAATGCTAAACAGGTCACAAATATTATCTCATTTTATTCTCACAACCACCAGATAAGTGCTATTGATCAATATGGTTCAGCTGAAAAAATAAAAACAAGGCACACAGAGGTTGTTACTTTTCCAGAATCACACAGTAAGTATCTGAAGCCACTTCTGAACTCAAATCGTCCCGAATCCTAGTCCAGCACTCTATCCATTTTATTACCTAGCTGTCGCTATAAAGAATGGTCCTGGGTTTCCCCTCTACTCCCAGGATTTTGCCTTTCATCAGCCTTCAGCTCTTCCATATATCTGAAGGAAAAATCTACACTTCTCATCAGCCTTCTTGCTGGCAGTGGGCTAGATGACAGCACTTTTTTATCCATTGAATCTAAATTTGCTTCTTTACAACTTTCATCCATTGTTCCTAGTTCTGGGTACAGAAGGAAAAAAAAAGTCAAATCCCTCTTCCACAATACAGTCCTTCAAATACTTAAAGATACCTATCCCCTTGAGTCTTCTCTTCTCCAGGCTAAACATTCTCAATTTCTTCAGCTAATTTTTATATGTCATATCTAGAACAGGAAGGTGACATAGTAGATAGAGCACAAGGTGTGGATTCACACACAGCCTTAGACACCACTGTCTGATCCTGGACAAATCACTTAACCCTTATTTGATTCAGTTATTTATCTGTAAAATGGGATCATACTGGAGAAGGACATGGCAAGCTACTCAAAATTTTTACATAGAAGACCCCAAGGGTACATGAGTTAGACATACTAAACAAAAACAATATGCCATATACTCAAGACCTTTCAGCTTTTCCCTTGAAATGAGAGAATGGCAATCCAAATATGTAGGATAGGATTCAGAAAAGCAAAATATGCACAGTATTGGGATACCTAAAAAGGCCTATCTAGCATTTTTCACTCTGGTTCCTCATATCTTGCAGGGTTTTTTGGTTTGGGAAGTCAATATCCATAAATATCAGGCTATGTGAAATTTTTGTCAGACATTTGAATTTCTGGACTGCAAGCTTCCCAAAGTGACCAAAAGCTATACTACTCTTGGAAAACCCCTGCATCCCATCTACTCAGTACTAATTCCTAAATGTTATACTATTAAGTAGATGATACAAAGTCACATTATTGTCCTTCATCAAGTTATCATTATTAAGAATTGGTGATGTAAAATAATCATTCTAACAGGAAAAGTAGATCACAAAAATCCTCTATTGTTACATGGAAATGATACATTTAAGATTGAGTACCAAGGGCAGAGTCAAGATGTCAGAGAGCAGACATGACTTTCTGTGATCTCCTCTGACCTCTCAAACCAATAGTATATTTAGCCGCCAAACTGGTTTTGGAGTCACATACCCCTCAAATATTTGCAGTACAACACATTTCCAGAAGAAGACACCTTAAAAGAACTTCACAACAGGTCTGTTTCAAATGGGGAAGAGGATAATCTGATGATCCCAGACTTCAGCACAGGGAGTTTGGGGCAAGGAGCTGGGTCCAGAGTCAAAGCATTGCAGCTTTCACACCCCTGGGAATCTTCTGTGAGCTACTCTGTTTTGGTTGCAAGTGATTTGCTACAAAAGGCAATTGCAAACTACTGAGCGTCAGAAAATCTCAGGACTTGTCTCATTTTCTAAGTATTTAAAGTCAATCAGCAAAATAGCCCCAAGTTATCTAAAGCAGGTGTCCTTCCTTTGCATTAAGAGCAGATCTCAGGCCTTAAATGAGCAAAAAACCCAAAAGAACTCTCACCATATACAGCTTTTATGGATAGAGAGAAGAATGGAACTCAAATCCTGAGGTTCCTAAAGAAAAATTAACTCAAAATAAAGCCCCAAAGGGAAATATGAGCTTGTCCGATTACACAAGGCTTTCTTGGAAGATTGCATAAAGGATATTAAAAGAGAGTTAAAAGGAAAATGGGGAAAGGAAATGAGAACTTTTCAAGAAGGGAGGGGAAAACACATAACTCCCTAAAAAATAGATTTGATGGAAAGGAAAACACATATAACTCCTTTTTTAATTTTTTATGCTTCTCTTGAGTTCTATGTTGATAGATCAAATTTTTTTTTTGTTCAGTTCTGGTCTTTCCATTAGAAATAGGTGAAATTCACCTATATCATTGAATATCCATCTTCTTTCCTGAAAGATAATGCTCATTTTAACTGGATAGCTTATTCTTGGCTATAATCCCAGTTCCTTTATTTTTTGGAATATTAGATTCCAGGCTCTTCAATCCTTTAAGGTAGAAGCTGCTAGGTCCTGGGTAATCCTAATTGTGGCTCTTCAGTATTAAAATTGTTTTTGTTTTTGTTTTTGTTTTCTGGCTGCTTACAATATCTTTTCCTAAATATGATAGTTCTGAAATTTAGCTACGATATTCCTTGAGGATTTAATTTTGGGGTTTCTTTGAGGCGGTGATTGGTGGATTCTTTCAATGACTATTATACCCATTGGATTCTAAAATATCAGAGCAATTTTATTTTATGATTTCCTGTAAAATGATGTCTAAGTACATTTTTTCATCATGGCTTTCAGGAAGCCTTATAATCCTTAGATTGTCTCTCTTAGATCCATTTTCCAGGTCAGTTGTTTTTCCTAGAAGATATTTCATGTTTTCTTCTATTTTTCCATTTTTTTGTTTGACTGATTCTTGAAGTCTTATTGAATCATTCACTTCCATTTGTTAAATTCTCATTTTTAGTATATTATTTTCTTCAGTTACCTTTTTTTAGCTCCTTTTGCAATTGGCTAATTATTTTTTTTTGTTCTTTGCATTCTTTTTCCATTCTTTTTTTTTCAATTATCTCAATTAATTTTCCCACATTTCCTCTAACTCTCTTTTAAGGTCCTTCATGCAATCTTCAAAGAAAGCCTTGTGATATGGTTACCAGCTCATTTCTCCCTTTGGGGCTTTTTCTGGACTTGCTTTACCTTTAGGGACCTCAGGATATGAGGTCTTTTCTTCTCTCTCTCCATAAAAGCTCTCTAGAGTGAGAGTTCTTTTTGTTTTGTTTTTATTCATTAATTTTAAGGCTTGAGGTCTATTCAAGGCAAAGGAGAGACAGCTGCTTTAATTTTTCCTGGAACACTTCTGCTGATTGAGTTATTTCAGGTGCTGGGCAGTTCTGCTGACTGATTTCTTAATTTCCTGTTGCGGGGTAGTTCTGCTGACTAATTGATTGATTTCCAGTGCTGTTGATTCATTGTTTGCTTTAGGGTCCGGAGCTCTTTAGGGGCTCAATGTTTCACAATCTACCCCCCACAAAAGGCCAATCTGCCAAACCACTTGCTTATAATCAGTGCAGATTGACCCAGGAGGCCCACAGAAGACTCCCAGATGCATGAAAGCAACAATGCTCTGACTCTCCATTCCAGTTTCCTGCCTTGGTCTCCTTACGCTGCTGTCTAAGTTTGGTAGACAATCCCCCACTGCCCAATTGAGAGAGACCTGTTCTGAAGTTCTTCCAAGGTAACTTCTTCTGGGAATGTGTTGTACTCCAAATATTTGAGGGCTATGTGACTCCAAAACCAATTTAGAGGCTTCATCTGCTGTTACTTTGAGAAAAGGATAGATGAGATAACAGAGAGTCATGTCTGCTCTCCACCATCTTGGCCCAAACCAGAAAACTCAATGCATATAACGCCTTACAAAATAGATATAAAAAATACCAATTCATTGAAAAACAGAATATGTGAAATGGAAAAAATGTAATGAACAAAACAATTTAATTGGCCAAATACAAAAGTAGCTAAAAGAGGTAACTGATGAAAATAATACACTAAAATTTAGAATTGAACAAATGGAAGTTAATGACTCAATAAGACTTCAAGAATCAGTGAAACAAAACCAAAAAGAAAAAAAAAAGAAGAAAATAGAAGAAAATATGAATACCTTCTAGGAAAAACAAATGACCTGGAAAATAGGTCTAGGAGAGACAATCTGAGGACTATTGGACTTCCTGAAATCCATGACGAAGAAAAGAATCCAGACATTATCTTACAGGAAATAATAAAGGAAAACTACCCCAATGTCTCAGAATCAGAAGCTAAAATACCCATTGAAAGAATTCACCAAACACCTCTGAAAGAGACCCAAAACTAAAAGCTCCAAAGAATATTGTAGCTAAATTTCAAAAGTATTACATCAAGGAAAAAGAAATTGCAAGCAGCCAAAAAGAAACAATTTAAATACTGAGGAGGTACAATCAGGATTACCCAGAACCTAGCAGCTTCCAGCTTAAAGAATTGAAGAGCCTGGAATCTGATATTCTGAAAGGCAAAGGTATTGGGATTTCAGCCAAGAACAAGCTATCCAGCTAAAATGAGCATTATCTTTCAGAGAAGAAGATAGACATTCAACGTTATAGGTAAATTTCATGATGGAAAGATCAAAACTGAAGAAAAAATGACCTCCAAACATAGAACTTAAGATAAGCAAAAAAAAAAGGCAAAAAGGAAAGTATTCTTGAGAACTATGTTTCTGTTATGGGTATACTTAGAGAGTGTGGATATAATTTGATTTTAATAAGATACTATTAAAAAGAAATTAAAGTTGCAAATGGGATTGTACTGGAAAAAGAGGAAAAAGGAGGTTAAAAAAGGGAAATCACATCTCATGAAGAAGCAAAGAAGACCTATTATAACTGAGGGAAAGAAGGAAGGGGGATGAACATTGTGTGAATATTACTCTCAGCAGATTTGGCTCAAAGAGAGAATATCAGACATATTTGGTATCACAGAAAAATTGTCTCACCTTCTAGGAAAATGGGAGGAAAAGATGAAAAGAAAGGGTAAGCCTAATAGAAGGCAAAACAGAAGTAATAGGAGAAAAGTTTGAGAATGGAGGAAGGGCTTTAAATAGGGAGGACTGGTTGAAAGAGGAGGGTATCAGAAAGAAAATACTGTGGAGGAGGGAAAGGGTGAAAAGAAAGAGAAAAGTGTAAATAAGATGGCAGGAAATATGGAATTCATTATTTTACCAGTGAATGTGAGTGTGATGAACTCTCCCAAAAAGCACAAGCAGATAGCATACTGAATTAAAAGCCAAAATTGTACAATATGTTGATTACAAGAAACACATTTAAAGCAGATTTATACATACAGAATGAAGGAACAGGACTGGAGCAGCAATTTCCTTGATTATATCTATTTTATGAATTTTTGTTTATTGCTTTTTCTGATAAAATAATTGCAACTTCTTTATTTTTCAATTTGTTTTATACACAATAAATTATGTTCTGGGTTCTCATTTTTATTTTCTGTATGTTTGCCTTTGCTTTTTGGTGTATTTCTTGTAAACAAGAAGTTATACTTTTTTGATCCAACCTATTACTCTTTTTATTTTATTGGATTGTTTAATCAATTCATATTTAATGGTATGAGTTATGTTTATGTTTTGTTCCATTTATTTCTATAATATTGTTTTTCTTTTCTTTTTTTAAGATAATCTTTTGTTTCTTCTATTTTTTTCCTTATTGTAACGTAAAGTGACCTCTTACACAATCTCTCTCCTTTTGCATGTCAAGACTTCTCTTCCCCCATTTTTATTAACTGTTTGCCAGGTTTAGATGTTTTTTTTTTTAATTTCTTTTTTCACTTTATTTTAGTCACAGTTATTTTTTTCTTTTCTGTATCTTTTTCTTATAAAAATATTTGTTACTTTGCTCTCTTTATTAGTTTTGTCTTTTTTCTTCATTAATTCTCTTTACTTTCTTTTTATTCTAAATATTATTTTTAATTACTATCCTTTTACTTTATTCATTGTTTAATCTCAATATCATTGAGGGAATCAAAGTTTCCAGAGTATCAATAGTCATTTTTCTCTTATACTCCTCAGCTTTAGTCCCTGGAAGGAATAGTAATGATCCCAGATGGATGTCATTACCCTTTACTTCAGACCCAGTATACTCCTCATTATAGGTTGGTTTACTACACTGCTTCCCACTTCTTTAATTTTTTTTTCTGGTTGAGTGCTGCTAAGCCACCTTAGTCAACGTTCTTCCTCTTCCCTATGTCTTCTCCACTCCTCCTTAAAGAGGAGGGAATGAAAAAGTTTTTCTTCTTATGGTCACAGAATAGGGATTTTAGAGAAGGGGAAAATATATACACCGAGCCTCTAACAGCATCAGGAAAATTGCTGAGTGAGTGGATCCCAGAGCACATCTATAGGATTGAGTTATATGCATTTCTATAGAAGGGGCAGGGGAAGGAAGGTGCTGAGAGAATGATTTAAAGAATTGTGTATTATTAATTCATAAGGCTGTTGACTTTTTAGGCTTCTTGGGGTCTTGGCCTTTGAAGAAAACTGTAATTGTGTTTTTTTTTTCTTGCACATAATTCCTGTTTTGGAGCAATTTTTGAGAGTTAGTGAAAATTAGAAAAAAAATCTAATCCTTATCTTTGTTGGTCATTTTACCCAGTAAGTCTCTGCTTGGCATTTACAAACATTCACAGACTGACTCCTGCCTATCTTCTAAGCTAACTATACATTTATTTTCTTTCATGTGCTCTATCTGCCAGTCAAAATGTCTCACTTGATATTCATCATACATATTTCTGCATCTTTTGCAGTTGAGTATTTGTACAGGCTATCTTCCATGCTTAAAATATTTTTTTTCCTCATCTCTATTTTTAATGCTAGTTTGTCAAGGCTCACCTCTATTACCAACTCCTTTAAAAGGACTTTCCTGACTCCACCAATTGTTATTGTTTTCTTCACCTAAATTATTTTTATTTATTTCTTATATCTACTTATCTGTGAAGATATTGTATTCACGCTCGCCCAACACAATATAAACTTTCTGGGAAGGGAATATTTACATTTTTAGTATGTATGCAGAGTACTATAAATACTAGGGCTAATATACAATGCTTACTATGTGCCATACATCATTTACTATGTCTGACATACAGCAAACATCAATAAATTTTAGTATTTATTGATGTCTCTTCTGTTTCAGAGTTGTCTCTGCTCCTAAAATATATAAGATCATGTTATTATTCCTTATAAGCATCATAGATTGCAGCAAATTTGATAAGTAGGTTTGCAAAGTCAACTTGGTCAGGCAAATTCTCAGAAACTAATTATAATATGTTTCAAGATGCATTTTATGTGAATTGTTTAGATGAGAGGAAAAACTGGATAAAAGTATATACATATACATGTATATATACATATACATATATGTATATATTTGGGTGGTAAACATAAATGCTGGGAGAGTTCAATGAAGAAAATGTCTAATTGCCTCAAACAGTAACTTTTGACTTGAAAGAAACCACAAAAGAATGAACTATCAGTCCTAGAACATTTCACTAATGATAAACAATAATTTAATGAAGATACTCTTTAGGTATTGTTAGATCCCATTGTCTTTGAATGACTAATGAATGAATGAACAATTCTTTTTCAAAAATTGAAAGTTAGTGCTATAGTATCTTTGATCTGAGTGGCAAGGTAGCTCACAAGAAGATGTCTTAAAAACTTTCAAATAAAAATCCATCTGAATTGGTATACTATTTATATAGTATGATGGCATTTTTCAAGTGCCTTCCTTGAACCATTACATCAACTCCAATGTGTAAGTGTTACATGCACTAATTTCTTAAAAATATTTTTTGATTTGAATTGAGGTCTTTAGTACTCTTCTGTTCATATATTTAATAAATACTCAACATAAATAGTTAACATTTAAATGCCATGTACAGAAGTTGGATGCCCATCATTATGTACCAGTAGGCAATGAGTCTACTGAAATGTAGAACCCAGGGGATTTGGGGAGGAAATACTATCAAATTTGTTTCCTAGAGTGGCCATCAGAAAGATCTCTCAGAAAAATAACAATAGCTTAGTTTCAGAACCATAGAGAAAAGTATCAAGAATTCACCCTTTACTTCACCTGCTGTATCTTCTGTTTCTCTTCAGAGAAAGTTGATGTCTCTCTGAGGGTCACCTTGGTTTTGTTTATAGCAAGAAAAATAGCCTTTTACCTCCCAGGACAGCATAATTCTCTTCCCATTGGACCCTAGTAACATTCAGAAGATTACATTATCTGCTGGATAAACAATAGTAGTCCCTCCACAGAAAATAATACACATCACAAATCAACATTCGATCCCAACAATATCTGGAAGATCGAGAGAAGGAATGCATATAAAACTCTTATCCCCTTTCTCTTCACCAACTTCAATATCATTTCCATTATTTCTCCAGGCTCCCATTCTAAATTCAAAGCAATTTATCTGAAGTTCAGACACTGTCGCTGTGATTTAGTTTCAGTTTTATGGCAACTGGAGGTCTCTAATAAGTATGCTCCTTTCATTGATTTTGTTCCCCTTCAGCTGTTGCTGTAAATTAATTGAAATTTTTGTTTTTTTTTCTTTATCTAACTTTTTTTTCTGACAAGAGACCAACCAGTGCAGTGTCCTGTGAGTTTTATCTACACTATTAACAAGAAAAATAGTCTCTCTTGGATATAAAACGTCCTATGATATCACTTCAGTAAACTACATGTTAACAAAGTATACATGACCTCCTTTCACCCCTGTCTCATGTTATTTATTCTTCAGTTTCATTTATTTTAAGTATATGCAACAGTATTGTTTTGCAGCAGTTCCTGTAAAAACTTTTGCAGCAATTCCTAGAAAATTGAAAAGACAATGTTATGGTTGCTCACTATGACATTACTTTCAATCTATGTATCTAAGGATTACACCTCTCTTTTTGAAAATTAATTATACTCTATTTTAACATTTTGTAAAAAACAAAATATTAGATCTAAATTCTCTTTCCCTTCTTATCTCCCACACCCATCATATCACTTGCCTTCTTCTCCATAGTTGTGAGAGGGATTAAAGGAGAAAGAGAATTTAGAAATCAAAATTTTAAGAAGTTAAAATAAATAGAGTATATTTATTTTTTTCAAAAAAAAGGTATCATCCTTAGGTACAGAGATTGAAAGCAATGTCATAGTGAGCCATCACAGTGGCATTTCAATTTCACAAGAACTGCTGGAAACCCTTGAAAATGAAGAGATTAGGAATGAACAAATGAATAAACATTTACTTCATGGAGTTTTCTGGATACAAAAAGTATCCAAAAATATTTTAATATAGATTAGCTGATTGTTCTCTTGTTCTGAAACAGTGCTATCATAGATATCAATAACAGCTTTTGACATTTCTTTTCAAAATGCAACTAGGAGAGACAAGCAAAGAGGTAGATTAGTCTGGGATAGAAGCCATGATGCTAAGAATTCATTTAATGAAACACTGCACAAAACCATAGCTTTTGTCCTCACTAAAAACAGTACAATATATATATTTTTTCCTTGCTTTTCTAGCTTCTCTTGAATTTCCCCTATCTTTCCTATTTTGTTTTGTCCCTTTTTAATCTCCATATTAGATTGATAAATATATACATATATGTATATGTATATATATAAAACAGAGTGCTGCATAATTTAGCAACAAAATTTTGCTAAAATATTCTAAACTATCAAATGAATGTTTTGATTTAAAACCATAGGAAAACATAATAATCATTTGAGTTGATATAATTGTCACAAATATTTTTAATAATATATTTCAATATAGAGATCTTTCTTTGTTGATATCCTCATATGAAAATATGTATATAAGTCAAAATACAGATATTTATGTAAGGAATATATCTTAAGTTAGAAGGGAAGATAAAAAGAAAAGCTATTGTAATAGGCACTAGATAGCATTTTGATCTCAGAATTACTTGGGTACCCAAATGATCACATGTCTTCTGTATTTCTTTTTTATAAATGAAGTTCAATTATCTTTAAGTCAAAGGGGATATTACTAGAGGCATGTGTGGTGATGGCAAATTAACTATTAAATAATTATCCTCAAAATTGAGACAGAACCTGATTTGGGGCATTTTAGTCTAAAGGAACAGTGAAAAGGCATTCAGAGTAGCAATGCCTCCAACACGACTTAGATTCATTAAAGTTGCCTTCTTTACCTTAATTATAAAGAAAAGAAGAAAGGTAAATGACATTTTCCTTTTGTGATTCTTCCACAGATCAGAAGGAAATAGCTCCCTTACACCTCCCAAAAATTTTGGAAAACATTTATTTTTTAATTAATTGAGAAAGATGCTGGTATCTCTTCCCTTAAGATCTCTGTGGCATTGTTGTAACACTCTGTTATAGAATTTCATAATAATAGTAAATAATATTTATTTTTATTTTTACTTTTAATAATAATTAAAGAAAGTGGTACTTCCTAATGCTAAATCAAAAATACTGTTTACAATAAATTTAGACAGAATGATGAGGGGGGCGGAGCCAAGAGGGCGAACTGCAGACAGCTTTCTCTGTGAACTCCTGGGACCTGCCCTCAGACCCAGACAAAGTGAGCCTTAGAACTGGTTTTGGAGTGGCAGCTCCGCCAAACATTTGGACTACAACACACTTCTATCAAAAATCTACCTTGACAGAATGATGCAGTGGACATAACACATATTCAGTATAAGAAAGGGCTAGGTTCAAATCCCAACTTTGACATTTCTAAATTTTATCACCAGAAACAGATCATTTACCTTCTCTGAGCTTTATTCCCCTTATATGTAAAATGGAGATAATAATACCTGAAATATTTACCTAATGCTCATACAATATGATTGTTGAAAAATCAAATCAAATTATGTCTGTAAATCACTACATAAATGTCAGATATTATTTTCTTCAAGGAAAACAGTATAAAAGTTGCTATGTCTTATGTGTATATTTGTTTTTCATTCTTTACCCCCTCTACTTCTATCTTTTTCCTTAAATAATTAAATACATAAATGAACAAAAAAACCCAAAATCTAGCTTTTTAAGGCTATCTTCATAGAGTATTTATTCTAATTTTATTTTTTTTAGTTCATCTTAAGATCTGAATATTTCATCCCTTCTCCTCCCTGATGAACTATCCCTTATAACAAATATTTTAAAAGAGAGTCAAAATAACTTAATAAATCTAACTAAAAATCACTTAAAGTGATAGTATATACAATATCTCACACCCCACAATCCCCAATCTCTGGGGAAAAAAAAAGCAGAGAGGGACATTTTCTCAATTCTGAAACCTGAATTTTTGATCATGCTTTCATTGAAGTGTTTTCCCCTTAATATTTTTGTACCACTTAAAATGATTAAAAACAAAATAGACCATCATCTAGAAATTGAAGGATGAAACAGCTAAGCACTGAAAAAAAAAAGAATGAGGCAGTCAAGAAGCGACTCTATTGAGGTAGGGCAATTTCCAACTCTAACTGAATTGGAAGGGGAAAAAAAGTACAGTAATGGGACATGGAGATCTATGATATAAAATCTGTCCCTAGACACAGATATTTAATGTGTTAACTCTGAAAATCTATTTGTAACATGTAATGCCAATAAAGTTATTGAAATTGAAACTGGAATTAAATCTACAGCTTCTCAGCTCTGAAACTGACCTATCTAATCTGATATAGAGGGAAGTGGGTACTTTGATTTAGTATCAAAGCAGTTCCATTGAATCAGTGTCCTAGAAAACATACCTCTTTCTTGGATGAGAATATTACAGAGTTCAGATGAGCCACTTGTGGGTTTGGGGGTTACAAAGCAAAGGTTAACTGGAGAAAGTGGCATTTTAAAGATGTATTTCCAGATTTTTTTTCTTGTTGTTCTCAAACTACTGCTAGAGAGGTCTAAGGTATGTGAATTGTCTACAGCATGAACACATCAGAATGTCACCTCAATAGCAGCATAATGGAATTGAAAACCATTGTGGAAAACTAAAAGTCTACCTCCTGTTACTTTCAACCAGTGCTGAAAGCAATACAGTCTTTAATGACACAAGATAGGAGGGAACATTTACAGAATTCTTTGCATCCAATTTAGGATTGCCCACAGCAGGCAGATCAATATCGCTTCAAGCAAATAAACAGTCTGATGTGCTAGTAATCACATCCCATCCTAAGAAGTTATATCAATGTACATTTCTTGAATCTTTGGAGGAAATCATGTCTACTGCAAATTAAAACGAGGCCATAAGACATATAGTCTTTTGCTATTAAACATAAGAATGACAATAGCCTCATAGTCAGTCTGTCGCTCACTTAATATCACTTTTATTTGTGGTTATAATACTGCCAAAATGAATAGACGACTTTTTTCCAGATTTACTGAAGCATTCATTTCATACAATGGGCTTTACCATTTTACCTCTATTTGTATAAAACAAATCAACCTAGCAACTAATTATCTTCATGAACATATTAAAAATTAAACAAAAATCTCAGTTATTAAGCAGTAATGAACTCAGAATTCTGAATTTAACCATTCCATAAAGCAAATACAGGTGGGTTTTTTTTTCCTGAGAAATATCTGTAAATAATTAAAATTTTAAAAATTAAGCTATTAATTTGAGTCAAAGACATGCAGATATTTTCTTAGTTGTTCTTTTTATTGTGATCACATTAATATCTTCCAGAAGATATCAGGATACAAAAAATACTCTTTTGCTGTTTCAACAAATAAAATGCACATGGCATGCACACTTTTGAAACAGTTAAAAGAGTCATAGTTGCCTAAGAGAATTGCTACCCCCAAACCAAATTAATCTTTAGGTGTGCACCTTTGACACTGTAACTCTCAAATTCCCACTGATCTATTTACCTTTATTAGTTAAAGAGAAATACAGTTGCATAAAAGCAAAATTTTTAATTAAATGGCATAGAAAACCAAGTAGCAACAAAACATTTCTTCTATAAACTTAGGTACATTCTACTCCAAATAAATTGAGAGGAATGGACTAACATAGAGAACATACCTGGGGAAGTATACATGTAGAAAATATGTGACCAAATATATGTAGGGAATATAGTAAGAACATAAATGTTGCAGGACATCTTTTGTCTTTGGGATTCCCAGATTTTCTAACAATGTCACCATGGTATTCTTGCCAACGTTGGTCAGGTGGAAAGTTCTTCCTGTTATTCAGCTGTAGAATGTAGCACTTCCAATTTTTCACTTAGCTGGAGTCTTGGCTTATCTAATAATCAGAGTTAGTGCTCCCATGCTTTCTAAGTTTATAATCTATAGGATTTCACTGGTTTCTTTCTTTATTTGTTTTTGTTTTTATAAAAGGAAAAAAAATATTTCCCTGTGATCAAAGTAAGATATTTGGGTCCTCTAGAGTCTTCCATCACCAACAAGAGATTTTCAGCCCCTAGGCTAAACTTTTTAAAATAAAGAATTCCCACCACCTATCTAATGAATTTAGGATGAGACTAGAATGCTGACCATTCCCACAAATGTCACAATTTTTTATCTCTGGAGACCAGGTTTAAAACTATATAATGGATATTTGCCTAATAGCTTATTTAAAAAAAAACTCAGTTGTTTCAGTTATGTCTGGCTTTTCATGACTCTATTTGGGATTTACTTGACAAAGATACTGGATTAATTTGCCATTTCCTTTTTTTATAGTTGTGCAACTGAGATAAACAGAGATAAGTGATTTGCCCAGAGTCACACAGCTAATAAGTGTCTCATATCAGATTTAAACTACAGATGAGTCTTTTTGATTTCAGACCCACTGCTCTATCCACTGTGCCACATAGCTGCCCTAAATGTCTATAGGCTCAGATTTTCCCACTTTTTCAATTAAAGATATATTCCCTTCTCTTATATAGATGAATTTGAGAGTCACAGAATTTGAGAGTTGGAAAAGACCTCAACAGTCAATCAGCTACTCCAACACAGAAGCAATTCTCATTATAAAGTCATCCAGCCTCTTCCTGAAAACTTCAAAAGAGAGAGACCCTACTTTAAGATACTCTACTCATAAAGTCACTTTTCCTTGATATTAAATTGAAACTTGTCTTTTCCCAATTTTTACCTATTATTTTTGGTTCTTCCCTCTGGGATCAAATAAAACAAATCCAATGATTCTCCTACATGATAATCCTTCAAATACTTAAAATACCAATCACCTCCACATATACTCCAAGTCTTCTCTTCCTCTGACTGAATATGCTCATTTCCTTCAATCAATCTTCTTATGTCATGGACTCTGGGCCCTTCATAATTCTAATTGCCACTCTCTGTATATTCCCCAGTTTATCAAGTTCTTTCTTAAATCATAGGTTTAAGAACTGAACACAATATTTCAGATCAGCTCTTATGAGGATATAATTCAATGGAACTATTTCTGGAAGCTCCAAATCTTTTGTGCTGTTCCAGACCATATGAGCTGTTTTGGTTATCAAATCATACTATTAACAAATTGAGGTTATAATGCACTAAAAGTCCCCGGATGTTTTTTTTTTATTTTGTTTCTGAACAACTAGCCCAGTCATAAACAACTACTTGCTAGCAATGCCTCCCCCTCTTGTATAGGTAAAGGTGATTTTTTTTATACCCAAATGTTGTCCCTATTGAATTTTATCTTATTACACTCAGCCCAATGTTCTATTCTGGATCCAAACTGTCATGCATCATGTCAGCTATCCTTCCCAGCTTTGTGCAAAGTTGAGGATCATACTATCTATGCCTTTATTCAAATCATAGATTAAAACAAATAAATTAAACAGCATAAGACCGATCACAGATCTCTTCAGCAGTTTGACACAGACTTCCTAACATGTTTAAGATGAATTATTAATCACTACTCTTAGAGTCCATGCACCCAATCAATTCTAATTCCATCTGATTGCATTTTCATTTAATCCATATTGTTACACCCCCCCCCCCGCCGTGAGAATAGTAAAAGTTATTCATGTCAGAATAATCACAGGGGACAAGGTCATTGACTGCAATACTTGCTCTGGCTTCAGTCCAGTCAAAATCCAAAAGAAGTTTTGATACAGTCCTTACATCCTAATAGCTTGATTTCTTCTTTCCATCTTTATGCAATGTTTCATAGTAGAATGTACACAAATCACAGAGTTAGAAGTCCTGAGTTCAAGTCATAACTGGGATACTTACAAGCTTTGGTTATAAGTTCCTTAAAAGCTCTGCTTAGGTTTCAGTTCCTACATTAACACTCTTTTCTTTTTCAAAGTTGTACTGTTTTGTATTTATTTACTTGCATATATATTTCCAATAGAGTATAAGTTTCTTGAAGGCAGGGACAATTTCATTTTTGTTTATGGTGACCTTAGTGACAATGTCGTGAACATAGTTAATTTCTAAAACTTATTAAACTGAATTTAATTTACAATATTGAGTAATTGATACCAATTAAATATGTGACATTCTGTAATAAATATGAACTATTAGTAGTAGTAATTATAGTAAAGTTAATAGCATTTTATGTCTAAAGTAGAGATACTTAATCAATTGTCTATGAAGTTGTGTTGGGGTGTGTGGGGGTATGTTTGGATATAGATATAGATATATTTTATAACAGTACTCTCAGAAAGGGTCTATAGGCATCAAGGTGTATATGGCACAAAAGGTTTAGAATCCCTGATCTATAGATTTGTTCTAATCAAAGTCAGTGAGTAGAACTACCCAAGATTGCTCTTGCCTAGAGTTAAAATGCTAACTTATGTTTGCAAATGAATTGAAGGCTGTATTTAACCTAAGGGAAAAGTGTTAAGACATCTCAGATGGCTACAGCAGCAATGTTACAAGGAGAAAAATAAGGTGTTAAATCAAACAGTGACAGTAAACTATGTCTTGAAGTATTAGTAAGAGTTAGCTCAGAAATAGGGCAGTGGCTCTCTTGATGCCGCCAGCAATAAGTAAATGAGAAAATGAGAGACATGCAGGCAGAACTACAGATGAAAATAAAAGCAAACTTTTTGTAGTAGTTCAGAAAGAAACAGAATAACCTGGAAACAGCCAAAGCATAGAATAGGAACAAGAACATTAAACTAAAGATAAGAGGACATGGATTTAAGCTTCAATTTTGCTACTATTTGACAATAAGCAATGCATTTAATCTCTGTGAGCCTCAGTTTCTTTATCTGTAAAATGGAGATAATGATACTCCAGCTCCAAAAATACCATTTTTGAAGGGTACCCAGAACTGGAAAAACAAGTGAAATAAGAGAAACTCCTCCAGGCCCATTTATCAGAGCTAAGGTAAAAAGGGAAACAGGGGTAGGAAGTCCTTGCCCTCTCACCTGTTCAGTTAATGATATACATCCTATGGATAAACTCTGATATTCACCTTCTGGAAACAGTAGAAGCCAGAAAAGCAAGGAGTTGGGATTGTGATCCTAGATAGATGCTTGATAGGGGGGGAATTATGGAAAAGCCAAAAAAAGTACAAAATAAGTGCAGCGGACTGGGAAATGAGGCAATATATAAGATTGTTCCTTTTCCTTAAATGGATCTATAATATTATCCTCCGAAGAGAGGACAAACACTACTGATGAAGTATGAATAATAAAGTTTTTTGGATCTTGAAAATTTATAAGATTTCCCCATGAGTCCAAAGTAAATTCAGGGAAGTAGGAAATGAAGAAATATATTCTGGCTCCTATCTGCATGACTTAAGTACTTGTCTAATTACATATTCCTTTGAATTTTTATTATTTATTTTGTCTTTATGTTTTGTCTTTTCAACTTTACTGTATGCCTGTTGACTTATAATTTATTCCAGATGCCATTTATTATGCTTCTTTGAATTCCCATTGTCTAGAGTGGTACCTTTAACACAGAGGCTTTAAATAAACTTCTTGCTGACAACAATCATGAGAATGATGACTCACAGTCCCTTTGGTGCTGATATTTGGTAGTGGCCAGATTTTGTCTGGGTAGTCAGAGTCCCAGAAGAGATCCAAATTGAAGCCACCTCAATATAACCCAATATGACACAATAAGAAGGTATAACCAATTTATAAGGTGCTATTTGAAATAAAAGGCACATTGATGATTTTTAAATCCATTCATTATTAGAATTTACCTTCTGTAAGAAACTTTGCAATTTAAAAAATGGATTCTGGTATAAGAAATGCCAACAAATAATGGAATCTCTCTTCACAAACTGAGAGTTTTCTGGAATACTTTCTCATAACATTCAATTGACTCCATTTTGGATCCTATCCAAAGGATTTCACTGCTGGAAGTAGTGAAGGGTTATATTAAAGGTTGTTTCATCTATAGCAAAGTCCTGCTTCGAAGACCCCAAGGACATCATTATGACATGACTTCAGTATTCCCTGATGCCAAAAACATCACTAAGGAATAATTTATTTTAGTATCTTCAAAGTCAAAGTTGAGTATAGTATGAAAATAATGCTTGCAGTCCTTTGTTCAATAGGGCTGTCAATTATTTTTCCTGTATGTGCAAATAGCAGCATGATTCTCAAATGAGGCCATACAGATTTTGAAAATGGACAGAAAGGATAAAGTATTATTTGCTGAGACTCTTCAAGAAGGCTTCCTGCCAGTTATTGTCAAAATTGTAGATTGCATGGCTCCCTGAGATATTTTTCATTATACATTACTGGACATCATTTCAGTTTCACATGTAATTCTGCAATTAATTGCTAATTGTTGTTCACTTCTCCACTGATAGTAGAAAAGAGGCTCGTCACAGATCAAAAGTGGGTAGTCTCTCAATTTCCATGTTCAGCAACCACTATTCTTTACATTTCTGTTACAATCTTTTTATTCACTTAGGCTTAATTTTATGTCAAAATTGTTATGATATACATAAAACAGAAGGTCACAAAAAGACTTACAAATTGTCTCATCAATTTTAAGAAGTATTTTTTCTTTTCCCACTGAACTTTAAATGAATTTATCAATTGCTTCCCTTTCCTGTTTGGAAATAAATCTTCCACATATAAGCACAATTTTAATGTATAGATTCTTTTTACTTCATTAACATGATCAGTATAGATTCCTGACATCATTTACTTCTAAGCTTTTGGTTCAAAAATAAAAGATAAATGAGGAGGAAAGGTCTGTACACAAAAGATTATTTTACAGAGAACTCAAACAAGGCAGGCTTTCATAGAAAGGTCAGAAGAAGCAATAGCAATACAAGAATACTTTCAAGATCTCCCTGAAGGACTTAGTGATTGTGATACGTGTGAGACACTGCCACAGGATACCTAGCATGAACTGCCTGCATCAAAGAAGGTTCTGAACTCTAACAACAAAGAAGAATTGGAAAAGATCAAAAGAAACATGAGATGCACAAATTTAGAGATACAACCCTCCCAAATGGTCATACAATTTCTGCCTGACTTGTGGTAGAACTTTTCCATTCTAATCAATTAAAACCAGATACACTGTATATTAATCTTTACACCATAATGTCATTTTGGTCTTTTTCAATCTTGAAGAACAAACAACAGCTCATTCTAGGAGTTAATTTTTTGGTTTTGTTTTCCCCATAAGTTTTTCCAAATAGCCTGATTACAGGAAGCTAAATGGCATAGTAGATAGAAATATGGGTCTGCACTCAGGAAATTCAAATCTTACCTCAATCTTTTACAAGGTGTGTGATTGTGAGCAAATTATTTTTATCTCTGCCTCAATTTTCCTCATTTCTGTAATGGAGATAATAGTAGCACCTATTTCCCAGGGTTATTGTAAAGTTCAGATAAGACAACAATTGCAAATACTAAACAAATCTTATTTATTCAAAATTCCATTGCACTTCTAAATGAACCTGAATTGAGCACCTTTCCTAGTGGCCTAGTGAATAGAACATTGGCCTGAAATCAGGAAGATTTACATTCCAATTTTGCCTCAGCAAGGCTTGAAAGGACGAAACTTGGTACTGAAAGTGTCCCAGGTTCTTTCCATGCCAGAATTATGTTAATAGTGTTCAGAATGAGAAAGGAGCTCATCAACCATTTTGGCCAACTACTCTTGGAAAGAACATTCTCTCTACACCATGCCTCTAGGCTGTCCTATGCTGCAGGGACCAGGGCTGTTCTGAAGATGGTGTCAATAAAATTCAGAGAGGCCCTCCTACTATGAAAAACAAGATTGTAATATGTATTAGTCATGGGTCAAGGATATATCTTCTTGGATCCTTAACATATTAAAATATATACATAAAAATGTTTCAATTGTCTATGTCAATTTTGTCAATATGGGTACTTTTTCCACAGCTACAAAGCAGAACTCTTCTATGATTAGAGTAGGGAGTTTTTTTGTTTTTTTTTTTAACCTTTTGTGTGTCTTTTGTGTGTTCAGTCAAGCCTATGGATTTTTTTCTCAGCACAATGTTGTTTATATACATTAAATGAAATATATAGGTTTATACAGGAAACCAATTATTTTGATATATAGCTAATTTTTAAAAAATAAATCAAAGTCAGTTCATTCTAGTTTACCTGCTGCCTAAAAGGCTGATGTAAGTGGGTATAGTTGAAAAGAACATCCAAATACCAGGGGAAAAGATCTATGAAACTCAACCTGGCTGTTCTTGGGACAATTAACACACAATCCAGCCAGGTCCTTTCAGCTTGTATGACCATTCGGAACTTCCTTCTCCACTTCTCGTCAAAAAGCTGTGTGACTTTGGGCAAGACACTTAACCTTGTTTGCCTCATTTTCCTCATCTGCAAAATAAGTTGAGGAAGAAAATGCCAAACCATTCCAGTTTCTGTGGTAAGAAAATTTCAAATATGGTCCTACATGATTGAAATGACTGAACAATTCTTATAAGGAATATTTACTGCATATGCACTGATAAGTGGATAAGGAACCAATTAATAACAACACTCACGCAAGGGTTAATGATTGAGATTTAGAAGATTAAGCCAAATAATTAGATAGAAAATTGTTGCTCTATAAAGCTATCTGACATTATTTTAGGAGCTTCCAGTCAGGTGTGCTAACTTGTTTATATGTTTCTAGGGGATGCCGAAGGTGGTGAACTGCTTGAGATAAAAAGCTGTGAGCTGCATTGGTCATTAAGTTTGGCATCAGTATGGTAAGCTTCCAGGAACCAGAACCACCAGGCTGCCTAAGGAGTCACAAAATGTTCAGAAAGGAAGCAGATCAAAGTTTTCATGCTGATCAGTAGTAGGCTGGACTGTGAGTAACCATTGTACTTCCAGCCTAGGAAAGAAATGCCCAGTCTGAAAACAAAATAAATTGTTTGAATAGTACATGGAAAATGGAGGTTTCTGTTTCTAACCCTTCTATTTTACCATCTGAAGAAGTATTGGGCACAATCTATGATTCTAAGAAATAAGGAGATGTTCTAGAAGCAAGATCATAAGCGTTAATCCTGTTCTAAGCTTAGCCTTAGTGGAGACATAAAAACTACCAAATTAAATTTGTAGACAGAGCCAATTGTAAAGGTAAGCAAGGCAGACGTGCCTAGGACTCAAAATGTAAGGAACAGAATGATGGACTTTTAAAAACTATGTAATTTTTAACAAATGTTTATATTTTTTAGCCAAAAAAAATCTACTTTCCATGGCATGAAAGCATTTATTTTGTAATTATAAAAATCATGTGCAGTACAATCAAGGCCTAAAACTACTTGCATAACATGATCAGGGCAAAGGGGAGGAGTTTAATTTTTAAATGTGGGGGGTGGTATCTATTTACCAAAATTTGCCTATGGCATATTAATACTTTGCCTTAACTTTAGCAGCAACTACCCTTTTTCCCTGGAAATGTGTAAACAGTGTAAGTTACCAAAAGGGAACACTGGATAATTTTCTACTTTTCCTCTAACATAATTCAGCCCTAAATAGGATAAAAGTTAATGACTACTCTTAAGTTACACTTGAAAGGAGATATGATGTCCTAGGTAGCACACAAGGATAGAAGGACAAGAATATATTCATAACATCTGTAATATAAAATAAAAATATTCAATAAATAAATATATTTCAACCACTTGAATTCCTATTGAAAAAAATGCTAAACTTAGTAAAATTTCAATGCTGCTCCAAGATATTGTTTCAAATTAGATATATTTAACATAGAGTTATGAATATTTCATTTTGAAATATAGGCTTTAAAATTTTTTCAAGAAAAAAAAGAAATATAGGCTGTGTTATCTTTTTCATTATTTTTCTATATTTCATTTCTATAAAAGATCAGGATGAAAATTCTATCACAATATATGCTCATAGCTATGCTCAAAAAGTTATCAAACTGTGCATACCCTTTGACCCAGCAGCATTTCTATTGGGCTTATATCCCAAAGAAATCATAAAGGAAGGAAAGGGCCCCACATGTGCAAGAATGTTTGTGGCAGCCCTTTTTGTAGTGGCTAGAAACTGGAAATTGAATAGATGCCCTTCAATTGGAGAATGGCTGAATAAATTATGGTATATGAATATTATGGAATATTATTGTTCTGTAAGAAATGACCAGCAAGATGATTTCAGAGAGGCTTGGAGAGACTTACATGAACTGATGCTGAGTGAAATGAACAGAACCAGGAGATCATTATACACGGCAACAACAGTACTATATGATGACCAATTCTGATGGACATGGCTCTCTTCAACAATGAAATGTTTCAAACCACCTCCAATTGTTCACTGAAGAAAGCCATATACCCAGAGAGAGGGATGTGAAATGTGGACCACAACATAACATTCTCATACTCCTTGATTGATGTTTGCTTACATTGTGTTTCCTTTATCTATCTGATATATCTTTTGTGTAGATAAGATTTTTCTTGCACAACAATGATAAGTTTGGAAATATGTATACATATATTCGATTTGCCAATATTTTAACATAATTAACATGTAGTGGATATCCTGCCATCTAGGGGAGGGGTGGGGAGTTGGGGGGAAAAATTTGTAACAGAAAGCTATGTAAGGGCTATTGTTGAAGAATTACCCACACATATGTTATGCAAATAAAAAAAATAAAAAAATATATATGCTCATAAGCATTTGTTTCTATACAGAAATAAAATTTAAACTCTGTTCCCTTCCTTGGCTTTAATTTCTTTACCTGTAAAATAAAAGAAATCATAGTAGTAGACCTCTAAAGACCCTCCTAAGTGGATATATATGATGTCATGAGATATTTTACCTACACAGATCCCAAGATCATATATTAGAACTCCAATAAACCTGAAAGATCATCTGGTCCCATATATTCATTTTATAGCTGAAGAAATTGAAGTCTAGAAAACATAAATGACTTTTCCAATGTCACAGCTTTCTATTAGCATAACCAGGATTCAAATCTAGATTTTCTGACTCTAAATCAAATAATTTTTTTTCAATTAGGTGGGCAGTACCTGGATTAGAAATCAGAATTCAAACTCAGGTCACAAATATAAATCTAGTCTTCTTGTTAACTATTTTAACCCTTCTTTTAAATTTGTTCCCCACAAAGGGTTGAACAGTTTGTGACATAGCTGTACCCAATGGCAATGACAAGTACCCTGTAGTCTTTTCTATGTAAAGTTCACGCTACATTTAATATTTAATATATCTGAGACAATCTGTTTAGAGGAGTTCCACAGATTTTATTCTGCCTTTTACTGCACAGCAAAACATTTTTTTCATTTTACAACAAATTAGGGTAGCCAGAATTATGCTGAAGTCAGTTCAAAACAAAGAGCCAAATATTAAATTTTCAATATGGACACTTTCGCCTTGAAAACTTGCAAATGCTACAAATCAAGGCTTAGTTTGTTGTTTTGTTAATTGTCTAGACCTTGAAAGTGATGGAAAAAATGTTAATAATGCATATTAAACTTAAAAGTGCGTCATAAACACTTTTTTTCTCCAGAGATCCATTTATTAAACATTTACCAGCAGCATACCCCTGAGGGTTAGCATAAAACAAAATCTTTATCAGAAGATGAAAGAGTCTAGGCTAAGGAAAATTATAGAAAAACCTAAATCCATTTCTAAAGCTAAAGTGCAATTCACACATAGGACCTGAAGCTTTTATTAATTTATAATCCAACCAAGGAATTCTCTCCAATGGGAAAATGTTTCTCATAAATTACAAGTTCATTTCAAGCAAGTTTCAAATGAAATTTTGTAATAGATATTTCTTTTTAAAAGACTTCATAATTGTCTGGGCAATCCATTTTGCAATTTTTACTTCCAGACACTATATGCAATGGCAATGCAAACAAATACATGGGGTTTGGGGGAAAGAAGGGAAGTGGCCAAAAAATATTTAACCAAAACATCACAGATAAAAACTTTCTGAAGTTTCAAATACATGCCAAAGGGCAAGTTTTCCATAATTAGAATAAGGATAATTAGAATGAAGCTTGATTCCTACAGGTCTCTAAACTCAGCAGTTGAAAAGTATAGCATCAATGCTATTTCAAAATTATATTTTTGTTTAATTTTCAACATGTTGAAAACCCTAAATTAAAGAAAAAGTCAGATGAACTTCATTGTAGCCTCACTTTAAGCCAATTTCTCCCATCCCTTTGTTTTCGTAAGCCCTTCCCAAGAAGTATTCGAAACTTTAAACTTATTAGGTAGTTTTTATATCCACAGCAAGTTGTCAAATCCCCTTGAGTTACAGTGCATATAATTTTGAAATCAAAATTTATGTATAAAACTATTTGAGGGCAAGAATCCCTCTGGAGACATTCTTTTGTATGTTTTAAATTCTAGAACCATAAATACATCTTTGAGGGAGCTCTTTACTTCTGAATGTTCTCAGTCATCAGTCCTTGGAGCATGTGTAGATATTCCCAATATTTCCTGCTTAATGCTTATCAGTGTGGAAAAACAATAGAAGGGGAAAGGATGAGAAAGCAGATTTATAGTTTTGTGTGAATAAGGGATTTACAGTATGTGATGACAAAAAGATTTGTTTATGTTTTGTTTTTTTTTTTTTTTTCCCAATTGGCTACAGGAACAGATCTGGTCTTTCAAGGATTACTGAGCCAAAACTTAATGATTATCTCATAAGGAGTAAGTTGCTTCTCATTCTTTTTCCTCAGTGAGTTAGAACTACTCTAGCTCTAGTTCTTGACTTCCACCTAACCAGTGACAGCTGTGAACATCTGACCATCTCTGTATCTTTGTATTCTTTTGCCTTACAACATAATCTAGAGGCAACTTGGAACTAGGCATGTCTAGGCAGTAAATTTGTGAGACAAAGAATCAAGAGATCTCCTCAGAAACTGGAGGTAAAAGGTGTCAGTAACTTCAGCGCTCACTAGAGTAATAGTCACTAACAGCAGTATAAAATACCTGAATTGGGGGGGGGGAATTATCTTTTAAAAAGAGTAGAAACTTTGAGTGTCATGATGTCTTGTAGCATAAAAAAAAATAGGTACAGATTTGAAAAGGCATTGGCTCTAGGAAACCAAGACTATGGCTGAGGGGAATTTCAGGTAGACTATTTAAAGAGAAAAAAAGGACTTCTAGCATAAAGCTTGTGCTAACCTTTTGCCACATGATTTATCTACATAGATGCCTCACTACTCTTGGACTTCAAGACCAAAGTCATTCTCTTTCCATGGATGTTGTGTATATTTGTAGGAGGGTACAGCCCACATACTGGAGAAGATATTTTATACTAAAAGTTATTATTCTTCTGTATCTTCTCTAAACGATAAGTGCTCACTAGCATGGGGAGCACACCAGAGGAATCTTGTATTAAGAAAATTATTATAGGATTACCTTTAAAACTTGAGAGTAGTAACAGAAAAACTGGTGAAATAGCCTGATTGTGAGGGCAACTAATTGTGAGTGAACTCAAAGAAAGAGATTGCTATAAAGTCATAGACTGTAAAAACTCAAAGGAAGAAACTTTAAAAATCATCTGACCTATTTTCCTTTTCTTGCAGATAAAGTCTATCTACCCAAGGTTATACTGTCAGTAAAGAATACCAAAGATATTAATCTGGCTGATATATTAATTCCTTCTAAGTTCTGACCTGATATGATCCTAGTCATTAGATTCTGCAACATAAGCAAGTGTTGTTCCTTATTTTTAAAAAAAGCAACAATAAAAAGCAATCTGCTATTGTACACTCAGCATCTAACCTTAATGCCCTTTTTTTGGTACTGCATTTGAAACCTTCATATATGATAATCTCCACCTGAGCCATCCTATAACCTGATCCAGCACACTCAAGAGTGTGCTGGAGCCAGCTCTTATCATTTCAAGATTGGCCAATTCTTAAATTTTCAATGTGAGGATATACCTCAGTAACTAGCAAATGCTTTAAATCAGGACTTAATTTATTATTTTGTTGATTGTTAAAGCATTCTTGGCTGGTAGTGGGAAACGGGACAGAGTAATTTGTTAAACATTAACCAACACTCCACTAACTATACAGGATTAGTCCCTAGCCATACCTTTTGGCAGAGGGAGACAGTGGACTTCAGAAAGCTTCCTTTCTCTATATAAATCTTCCACCTGTTCTGAAATTCCTTCCAGAAAGGAGAGAACTTTTCATTTAAGTACCTATAGTGCTTACTAGCACAGTGCCAGTCACTATTCTTAGCTCTGAAAGTACAAAAAAATGCAATAACAGTCCTTGACCTCAAGGAGCTCACAGCTGAAGGATAGAGAAAACAATCAAATAAATATATATGAAATTATGTCCCAAATAGCTGTGTGTTTCATAGTGTTGTTGTAAGAATCAAATGAGATAATGTGTATTGTCTGCTTTAGAAGACTCAAGGTGTTGTATAAATGTTCACCTTTATTTTTATCATATTCATGCATTACTGAATTGAATTAAATTCAATTGAATATATAAAAACACAAGGAGTGGTTTTTTGTGGGTGTATATGTAAAAGAGACAGAGACATAATACATATAATACAATTTCAATGTGTATCATTGTGGATTAAAAGTATTATATGACATTGCCAATCTTTCCATATCTCTTGAATTAAATACTTACACAATACAAACTTACTTTTTTCCTTGACTACTGATTTAAGTAGCCTCCACACTTATCTCTCTGTTTCAAGTTTCTTCCCCACTGCCATCCCTCTTCTACAAAGTTGTCAGAAGGATTTGTCTGATTTGAGCTCTGATCCTGTCACTACCCTATTCAATAAATTCAAGTGGCTTCTTATTGCCTTTAGGATAAAATATATTCTTCTATTTGGTTTTAAACCCCTTCAAAATCTGGTTTCAGCCTACATTTCTAGCCTCAGTCTACATTAGTGCCCTTCCCATTTTCTACAAAATAGACAAACTAGCCATTGCCTTGTTCCCCACACACTGTACATTATCTCCTTCTGTATGCCTTTTGCATTGGCCTAAAATCAACTCCTTCCTAATCCCCATCTTAGAGGATTCCTCACATATTTCAGCACTTAACTACCATTTCTATATGATGGTTTTCCCTGTACTCTCATCCATCAGTGTCTTTCTTAAAATGCCTTGTATTTATTTGGCATATACTTATTTTCACACATATTGTCTAATACAATGAATTCCTCGAAATCACTTTCATTTTAAAATATGTATGTCCATTGACTAATAGTGACTGACATACAGTCGGCATTTAGTCTATGTGAATTGATTGACTTACTTCATATATAATAGTATCCATTCCTGATTAATATAAGATTACAAAAGCTATCACTTTAGTATTATTTTAAATGATTTTGTATTTAATTAAACACTAGACAACTATACACATTTGAAAAATAAGGATCCATATATGTGGAGATATTTTTATTTGTACTATAGAAGGAATGTCTGGTTATTTGTTATAGAAACATTTAATGAGGTTTCTGGTAATGTATTTCAACTTTCCAAGTTTGGAAATCAGGAGCACATAGGGATTAGTGGACTGCTTCCAATAATTCTGTGGCCCCCTAGGGAACTGTGACCTACAGGTTGGAAAGCACTCTTCTAAAACATACTAGTGAAATATATTTGTTTTATGTTTTCATTAGAATTGTTTATGATTTCATTCCCTCAAAGAGCTGGAGGCACAACCATTTAAACATCAAAGTTAATTGAAATGAGATAGCTAGGTATGCAATAATTTCTTGTGGTTATATAAAAAGCCTGAATAGGATAACTAATGGGAAGAGAGCCATAGTGATCCCCTTTACTCTAATCACCCAACTGCCTCCATAATCCCAATTATATATTTATCAAATCTAAATGGTTAGGTATGGGTTAGAGTTGAAGAACATTGCTTAACCCAGAATGAATTTTAAAACACTTCTTGTCCAACACTGAATTCTGTGAAATATTTATTAGACTAGCAAAAACATTCATAAGGAACATTCACTAGGTTTCTTCTTTGAAACATCAGTTTATCTGACATTGAATGTCTTCTTTGATCCAGGTATACCTCTCCCTACTTTCTAGCACCATGCATACCATGAGAAAAATTGCCAAAACACTAAACCAACCATCCAAGGAATCATTGTCTTTGTAATGTGAATATATATACATATGAATATGTGTATAACATGTATAACCACATGTAAAACATGCACAAACACTGGGCTTATTTCTATTTGTCATTTCTTTCTCTAGAGGTAGAGAGCATAAACCTTCATAGATAAAGTACATCTTTCTTTCAAATCAATTCACTCATTTTTTAATATCACAGCAGTTATCCATCAATCATATAACACTGCCTGTTTAACTATTCCATCTATTATTTAATTAATCTGATAGATATAAGATGATCAATTTTATATGATTATATAAAGTATTTATTCATTGAAAAACTTCCTATTCACTACCTTTAGCCATTTATGAATGGGGGCATGAATCACCCTTTTAAAAATCTGACAGAATTCTGATTTTGGTTTTCCATAGAATAATTACCTAATGACACAATCTGATCTATGTTAATGTAGGGTGATGTATTGGGGTTGAGTTGGAGAATTTCACTGTGATAGCCATTTCTTCTCACCCTATTAAAGCATGTTTTTTGTTTTAATGTTCTTTCGGAGACATTGATCATCTCTACATTGTCTAATGCCAAAATAGTGAATGGTGATGGGAAGCTGAGTATCATTGTACCATGCTAGAGCTGAGTGTAAAAGATTTACAGTAGATTGGATATTGTAAAATTTCTGCAACTACATTATGTAGGCATATGGATGCCTCTTATTCACAGCACAGGCCTTGTGTTGGTACCCAAGATTTCTAAAGCAATATATGTAGGTATATGATTCAAATCACATGCAAAGCAATTTCCAAAAGCACAATTAAGTTAAAAATTCAAATGGAATTGCAAATTAGTTTATTTAATGTCCAGTTAAGATGAAAATTCTAACAATGCTAGATAAACTTAGTAGCTCTTCCTAAAACTCAAAAGGCAAAAGAACAAGACCACCTTATACTAAATTATTTAGAAATAGAGAAACTAATATTAAAAGAGATAGTGATCTTCATCATGAGCTCCACTAGAGATCATTGTCAAGAGTTGTCAAAACATTATTCAAGGCTCAGATTACTCATCTTGCTTAATGTTGGCTTTATGGCAATTGAATGATCTTAAATGACATATTAAAATCTAGAATATGAAAATTTTATTGCCAGTAATGACACTAGCAGATTTAGAAATAGGAGCAAAGCAAAGAGCATGTTGTTCTTTTGAAATCATATTTCCCAGAGAAGTTCACATACAATAACTTTATTACTTCTGAAAAAAGTTCCACAACATATCTAATAAATATTGATAAAATCCAGTTTAAAAAATGAGTCCAAGAAAGATTCATAGGCATCAGTAACAATCGTCTCCTCATTATTGATAGGCAAAGAGAGTTACAAATAGTGGGAAATTTTAAGAGAGAATTGTTTCCTGGGGTAGGAATCCTGCTACTCTTTCTGGAGCAGTGTTTCAGCACCAGACAATCTCTCTCTCCTTCTTCCTCTTCCTCTCCTCCTCCCTCACTATCTATATTTCCCTCCCCCACTTATGTCTTTCTTTATCTTTCTTTATCTACTTTTTTCTTTCTCCCTCTCTCTCAGTGAATATTCAGAACAAAGATATTATGAATCTATCCACATTTATGCCATTAGAAGAACCAAAATCTCTTTCCCTGAGCTTTCCTCTACTCAAGGGTTTAGATACACAAACAATTTTTTGAATTCCTCTAATTGTCTGGAAACAAACTTATTTTTGATGCACATGTGCTTCTGCCATAGAACACTAATTATAATCCCCTCTTCTCTACCTAGCTCCACTTTGCTAGAAGTACTCCTCTCAACTTCTCATCCTCCTTTAAAATAGTTTGATCCACTGTTTTTAAACTCTCGCTTTCCCATACTCTCTCAAAAGTCTATTGTTTCAAATGTGACTCAGGTTTTTTAGTCTTCCATGTGCAAATATGGCCACACAATGACAAAAAAATGTTTATTGCCCCATACCTTTAAAAATGTAAATTTAACCACTCCCAGACTGAAAGAGGGGGAAATTAAGTCCCTTACCTCCCCTAAAACTTAATGCCTTATAATTTCATCGTGTCTTCATTGGACTCAATTAGCCATGGATCCCATAATTAATCTCTATTTATACTAGAAACTATGTAATATCATGAAAGATATTTATTTGTTTGGGGTTTTATGTTTATTTATCTATTTTTAATGTATCTTGCTTTATGAATCATGCTGAAAGAGAAAAATCAGAATAAAAGGGAAAAAAAACCCATGAGAGACAGAAAAAGAACAGAAAAAAAGAAGTGAACATGTGTTGATTTACATTCAATAACCATAGTTGTTTTATAGCCTTTTGGACATGGTTCAAGATTGATCTCCAAAATGATTGCACAACTCCACCAGCAACTCATCAGCATCCCGATTTTCCTACATTCCCTTCAACATTTATCATCTTTTATGATTTTAGACAATCTGAGAGGTATGAGGAAGTACCTCAGAATTGTTTTAATTTGCATTTCTCTAATCAGGAATGATTTAGAACATTTGTTCATATGAATATATATGGTTTAATTTCATCATCTGAAAATTGTTTGTTCATATCCTTTGACCATTTATCAATTGGGAAATGACTTACATTTTTATAAATTTGACACAGTTCTTTATATATTTTAGAAATTAGACTTTTATTAGAAAGTGTGTATAAAGATTTTTTCCAAGCTTTGAACTTACCTTTTAGTCTTGTTTCTGTTGATTTTGTCTGTGAAAAACTTTTCAATTTACTATAATAAAAGTTGTCCATTTTGCCTTTCATAAGGTTCTCTAGTTTTCTTTGATCATAATTATTTTCCTTCTTCAAAGATATGATAGATAAATTACCCCTTACTCTCCTAATTTGTTAATGGTATCATCCTTTATTCCCAAATCATGTACCAATTTTCACCTTATTTTGGTATGGGGTATGAGATGTAGGTCTATACCTATTATTTTCTAGTTTTTCCAGAAAATTTTGTCAAAGAGTGAGTTCTTATTCCAGAAGCTGGAATTTAGGGGCTTATCAAATACTAGATTACGTTAGACCTTGATTATTGTGGCATGTGTATCTAATCTATTCCTTGATGACTATTGCCTTATGTATAGTTTTAGATTCTGAACTGGTTAGCCACCATTCTTTGTATTTTTTTTCACTAATTCCCTTGATATTCTTTAGCTTTTGTTCTTCCAAATGAATTTTATTTTTGTTTTTTCTAGCTCTAATAAATAATGCTTTAGCAGTTTGACTGTAATGACACTGAACAAGTAGGCCAATTTAGCTAGAATTCTTATTTTTATTATATTAGCTTGGCCTACCCATGAATAATTGATATTTTTCCAACTATTTAGATTGGACTTTATTTATGTGAGAAATATTTTGTAATTCTATTCATATAGCTCTTGAGCTTCTCTTGGCAGGTAGACACCCGAATATTTTGTCTCTAGTTATTATAAATGGAATTTCTTTCTATTTCTTACTGCTGGTCTTTATCTGTAATATATAGAAATGCTGATGATTTTTGTGGGTTTATTATATATCCTGTAACTTTGCTAAAGTGTTAATTGTTTCCTGTAGATTTTTGGATGACTTTCTAGGATTCTCTAATTATGTCATCTTATCATCAGCAAAAAGTGATAGTTTTATTTCCTTATTGCCTATTCTAATTCCTTTTTCTTTTTCTTTTCTTTTTCTTAAAGCAAACATTTCTAGTACAATGTTGAATAATTGTGGTGAAAATGGGCATCCTTGTTTCATCCCTGATCTTATTGGGAATGTGTCCAGCTTCTCTCCGTTACAAATAATGCTTGCTGTTACTTTTAGATAAATACTGCTTATTATTTTAAGGAAAGAAAGCTCCCTTTGTTCCTATGCTCTTTACTGTTTTTAATAAAAATGGGTGTCGTATTTTGTCAAAAGCTTTTTCTGCATCTATTGAAATTATCATATGATTCCTGTTGGTCTTGTTAATATTATCAATTATGGCAATAGTTTTCTTGATAATGAACCAATCCTATATTCATGGTATAAATCCCACTTGGTATTATAGTGTATACTATAGTATTATGTATATATTACTATAGTATTATAGTATAACCACTTGGTTATAGTGTTTTATCTTGCTGATAAATTGCTATTATATCTTTGCTAATATTTTCTTTAAAATTTTATGTCAATATTCATTATGGAGATTGGTGTATAATTTTGTTTCTCTATTTTGACTCTTCCTAGTTTAAGCATCAGTATCATATTTGTGTCATAGAAAGAATTTGGCAGGACTTCTTCTTTACCTATTTTCCCAAATAGTTTGCATAATACTGAAATTAATTGCTCTTTAAATATTTGGCAGAATTCACTTTTGAATCCATTTGGTACTGGAGATTTTTTTCTTAGAGAGCTCATTAACAGCTTGTTCGATTTTGTTGTATAAAATGAGAATATTTCAGTAATTTATTTTCTCTTCTGTTAATCTAGACATTTCATATTTTTATACATATTCATCCTTTTTGATTAGATTGTCATTGCTTCCATACAGTTGGGCTGAATAGCTCCTAATTATTGCTTTAATTTCTTTGTCATTAGTGGTAAGTTGATCCTTTTCATTTTTGATATCGGTGATTTGTTTTTTTTCTTTCCTTTTTCTAATTAAATTAAACAAAGATTTATCTATTCTGCTGTTTTTTTAATGAAATCAACTTTTGATTTTATTAATTAGTTAAGTAGGTTTCAGTTTTATCAATCTCTACTTTGAGTTTCAGAATTTATAATTTGTATTAATTGGGGCTTTTTTAATTTGTTCTTTTTCTAGCTTTTTTAGTTGCATGCCCAATACATTTATCTTCTCTTTATTTTATTCATGTAACTATTTAGAGATATAAAATTTCCCCTAAGAACTGCTTTGGCTGTATCCCATAGGTTTTGATATGTTGTATCATTATTGACATTTTATTGGATAAAATTATGGATTGTTCCCGTGAATTATTGTTTGATTCACTCATTCTTTAGAATTACATTATTTAATTTCTATTTAGTATTTACTCTATCTTTCTCTGATCCTTTATTCAATATAATTTTTATTGCACTGTATTCCTCAAAGGAGGCATTTACTATTTCTGCTTTTCTGCATTTCATTCTGAGGTTTTTAATGCCCCAATATGTAGTTAATTTTTGTGTGGATACCATGTACTACCAGAAAAAAGGTGTATTCCTTTTTGTCTCTATTCAGTTTTCTTTCAAGGTCTATCATCTAAATTTTCTGGTATCCTATTAACTTTCCTAATTTCTTTCTTGTTTATTTTGTGTTTAGGTTTGTCTGATTCTTAGAGGGGAAGGTTGAGGTCCCCCACTAATATAGTTTTGCTATGCATTTCTTCCTGTAACTGGCTTAATATATTTGCTAGGAATTTATTTGCTCCACCACTTGCTGCATATACATTTAATATCATTACTACTTCCTTATTTATGTTATTCTTTATCAAGATATAGTTTCGGTCCTTATCTCTTTTAATTAAATCTATTTTTACTTTTGCTTTATGTGAGATAAGGATTTCTGCCTCTGCTTTTTTACTTCAAATGAAGCTTAATAAATTCTTTTATCTTTACTCTCTATGTGTCTCTCTATGTCAAATGAGTTTCTTGTAAACACCATATTATACGATTCTGTTTTTTAATTCATTCTGCTATTCACTTCTGTTTTATGGGAGAGTTCATCCCATCCACAGTTAGGTTTACCAGCTCTGTATTTCCCTAATCCTATTTTCTCCCCTGTATATACTTTTATTTTCCCTTTTCACCCTATCCTTATTTGTGCTTTTTTTGATTCATCCTACCCCCTACCTTAACATCGATTACCCTCCTCCCTTCTTTTTTACATTTTCCCCTAGTATTTCTGCCAAACTTTCTATCCAGCCCCTCCCTTTTCTTCCATCTTTCTCATCTTACTATTATATGGGGTATGTAGATTTCTATAACCAACTGAATAATTAAGTTATTCTCTCATAGAGCCCAAACTGATGAGATCATCATCAGTTCAGACAATGCTCATACACCTCCTTCTATTCCTTGATTGTAATAGGTCTTTTTTGACTTTTCACATGATCTAATTTTTCCTGTTATACCTCCCTTTTAATCTTCCTTCAATATAGAACTTTTTCCACCATGGAATATTTTTCTTTGATAACATGACATCATAGTCTATTCACAACCACACCCTCTATCCACGTGATGCATTCCTCTCTCTGCCCTAGTAATAAATATAGTTCTCAAGAATTATAAATATTGTTTTCCCACCTAGGGATGTAAGTAGTTTAATCTTAAAATAACACATGTTTTACCCTGTTTACCTTTCTATGTTTCTCTTGAATCCTCTATTTGTAGATTAAATTTTCTGCTTGGTTCTGGTTTTGTCAATAGAAATGATTGAAAGTTAATTGTTGGTTTTAAATATATATATATATATATATATATATATATATACCTTTTGATAGAGATCCTGCAAGGATCTCTCTCTCTCTCTCTCTCTCTCTCTCTCTCTCTCTCTC
>JAJPUD010007214.1:91016-112197 GCA_023553655.1 Myrmecobius fasciatus | reverse complement strand
ACTGATGCATTGTTGGTGGACCTGTGAATGGATCCAGCCATTCTGGAGAGTAATTTGGAGCTATGCTCAAAATGTTATCAAACTGTGCATACCCTTTGACCCAGAAGCATTTCTATTGGGCTTTTATCCCAAAGAAATCATAAAGGAAGGAAAGGGCCCCACATATGCAAGAATGTTTGTGGCAGCCCTTTTTGTAGTGGCTAGAAACTGGAAACTGAATGGATGCCCATCAATTGGAGAATGGCTGAATTAATTATGGTATATGAATATTATAGAATATTATTGTTCTGTAAGAAACAACCAGCAGGAAGATTTCAGAGAGGCCTGGAGAGACTTGCATGAACTGATGCTGAGTGAAATGAGCAGAGCCAGGAGATCATTATACACAGCAACAACAAGACTATATGACGATCAATTCTGATGGACATGGCTCTCTTCAACAGTGAAATGTTTCAAACCACTTCCAATTGTTCACTGAAGAAAGCCATATACACCCAGAGAGAGGGATGTGAAATGTGGACCACAACATAACATTTTCCTGCTCTCAATTGATGTTTGCTTGCATTGTGTTTCCTTTCTCTGATTTTTCTTCTTGTAGATACAATTTTTCTTACACAACAATGATAAGTGTGGAAATATGTATACATATATTCGATTTGTCAAGTATTTTAACATAATTAACATGTAGTGGACATCCTGCCATCTAGGGGACGGGTGGGGACTGGGGGTAAAATCTGTAATGGAAAGCTTTGTAAAGATCAATGCTGAGGAACTACCGATACATATGTTATGCAAATTAAAAAAATTAATCACAAAAAAAAGAAAAAAGTAAACTCCTTTCTGTCTCCATTTAATTTCCTCCAAAGATCTATCATACCTAACTTTTCTATCATTTTGTTTACCTCCTTAACTTCTTTCTTATTTATTTTTTGGTTGATTTATCTAGTTCTGAGAGAGGAAGGTTGAGATCCCCCACTATTATAGTTTTGCTGTCTATTTCTTCTTGCATCTCTCTGAATTTTTCCTCTGGGAATTTCCATGCTATACCACTTGGTGCTTATGTTTAGTATTGATATTGCTTCATTGTCTATGGTACCCTTTAGTAAGATATAGTTTCCTTCCTTGTCTCTTTTAATTAGATCTATCTTTGTTTTTACTTGATCTGAGATCAAGATTGCTACCCCTGCTTGTTTTTGGGGGGGTTTTTTTGTTTTTTTTTTTTGTTCATCTGAAACATAATAGATTCTGCTCCAGCCTTTTATCTTCACCCTGTATGTGTCTCTATGCTTTAGATGTATTTCTTGTATACAACAGATTGTTGGATTCTGGTTTTTAATCCAGTCTGCTATCCACTTCCGCTTTATGGGAGAGGTCATTCCATTCACATTCACAGTTAAAATCACTAATTCTGTATTTCCTGCCATCTTATTTACCCTAGCTTATGCTTTTCTCTTTCCTATCCCCTTTGCCTCCTCCCTAGTATTTTGCTTTTCATAACCACTTCCCTCAAACAATCCTTCCCCTTTAGAGCCCCACACCCTTTTTTACACCTTTCCCTTAATTCTTCTGTTTTCCCTTCTATTAGTTGATTCCTTTTCTTTTCCCCCTATTCCTCCTGTTTCCTTATAAGATAGGACAAGTTTCTTTTTGATACCCAATACGTCTATTATTCCCTCAGAGCCAAATCTGAGGAGATGGAGATTAACCCAGTTCTCATTCCCCTCCCTTTTTTCCCCTCAATAATTATAGGTTTTCTTTGCCTCTGCATGTGATATAATTTCCCTGATTTTACCTCCTTTTCCTCTTCTTCCAGTGTTATCCCTTTTCTACCTCTAATTTCTTTTTCATATTATCATATCATAATGATAAAATCACAATAATCATATCATAATAATCATAATACAATAATAAAATCATAAAATCAACCCTTATTCTATAAGTATCCATAAAACAAATATAGTTCTCAAGAGTATTTTTTTCCTTGTTACCTTTTCATATTTCCCTTGTGTTCTTTTTGGAGATCAAATTTTTTGTTCAGTTATGGTTTTTTCTTTAGAAATAGGTGAAATTCTCCTATATCATTGAATCACCATCTTCTTCCCTGGAAGATAATATTCATTCTACCTGGATAACTTATTCTTGGCTGTAATCCAAGTTCCTTTGCCCTTCAGAATATCTGATTCCAGGCCCTTCAATCCTTTAAAGTAGAAGCTGCTAAGTCCTGTGTGATCCTAATTGTGGCTCCTCAATATTTAAATTGTTTCTTTCTAGCTTCTCGTAATATCTTTTCCTTGGTATGATAGTTCTGGAATTTAGCCACGATATTCCTGGGAGATTTAATTTTTGGGTTTCTTTCAGGAGGTGATCAGTGGATTGTTTCTATAAGTATTTTGCCTTCTGGGTCTAAAATACCAGGACAGGTTTCTTTTATGATTTCCTGGAAAATAGTGTCTAGGTTCTTTTTTTCAGCATGGCTTTCAGAAAGCCCTATAATCCTTAGATTGTCTCTCCTAGATCTATTTTCCAGGTCAGTTGTTTTTCCTAGGAGATATTTCATGTTTTTTTCTATCTTTTCATTTTTTTGTTTTTGTTTGACTGATTCTTGAAGTCTTGATGAATCATTCACTTCCATTTGTTCCATTCTAATTTTTAATGTCTTATTTTCTTCAGTTACTGTTTTTAGCTCCTTTTGTAATTGGCCAATTTGTTCTTTGTAGTCTTTTCCCATTTTTTTCCATTTTATTTTGCAGTGATCTCATTTCTTTTCCCCATGTTTCTTCTAACTCTCTTTTAAGATTCTTTATGCAATCTTCAAAGAAAGCCTTGCGGCACAGAGTCCAGTTTATGTCTCTCTTTGGGACTTTTTCTGGAGTTGCTTTACTTTTAGGGACCTCAGGATTTGAGGTCTGTTCTTCCCTCTCTCCATAAAAGCTGTCTATGGTGAGAGTTCTTTGGTTTTGTTTTTTTTTTTTTCATTTTTTTTAAAGGTGTGAGATTTGTTCAAGGCAAAGGAGGGACAGCTGCTTCAATTTGCCCTGGGGCAGTTCTGCTGAATGAGTTATTTCAGGTGCTGATCAGTTCTGCTGATTGATTGATTGCTTTAGGGTGCTGTGTAATGGCAGCTAGGTCTGGTGCTCCTCAGGGGTTCAGTGGTTCACAATCTACCCCCCACAAAAGGCAGATTTTCCAAACCACCTGCTTACAAATAGGACAGATTGGCCCAAGAAGCCCACAGAAGACTCCCAAGTGTGTGGAAAGCACAATGCTCCAACTCCTTCTCTGACTCCTGTTCCGACACCTGTTCCAGCTCCCTGCTCCAGCTCCCTGCCCCAGTCTTCCTGTGCTCAAGTCTGGGTTCAGCAGACCACCCCCTTGCCCAACTAAAACAGACCTGTTTTGAAATTCTTCCAGAGTATCTTCTTCTAGAAATGTGTTGTCCTCCAGATATTGTGGATTTTTCTACTTTAAAATCAGTCTAGAGGCTTCATATGATATTGATTTGAAGGAAGGTTAGAGGAGGTTACAGAGACTCCTGTCTGATCTCCGCCATCTTGGCTCTACCCCTAGCTACTATATTTCTGAGGCAGGATGGAAACTCTGACATTCTTGACTTCAAGTTCTATTTATACTCAAATCGTCATTTACTTTCTGACGATGCATAGTAAAATTTAAAAGGTTTATAATAATTTGTAACTTCCCTAGCATGTCTCTTTAGGTTTCCACTGCAGATATCACAGAAGCAATAACAGATTTTTAAGGATTGCACAAAAAGGAGGCAGCAATATGAAGAAAAAATAATTTCTAGGAAAGAGAGACGCTGCTCATAGCAAATATGGCTCCAGGGTGCCACTGAAGCCTACTAAATGCTAATTCCAGAGTAAATTTCAAGATCTCATGGATGTGAAAGATATAATCAAAATAAGGTCAATCCAATATTCCCAAAACTAGTGAAAAAAATCCAATTTAGGATACAAAAAGAATTTCCCTTTAAATTAATTTATTAAACCAAGGTATTAATGGATGATGGATTTCACTGTTGAATACATCATGGAATGGCTTCATTTCCTTTGGGATTAATAAGAGATACACTTCGGAAAACAAAACAGAATTCCTACAAGAAACTTGCCAGCTATTTAATGTCATTAATCAATCAGTCAATCAGTAGTCATTTAGTACTGGAAGAATTTGGTCATAAATAATGGAGATATAGTGATAAAAAGGAAGTGAATCCTTCACCCAGGGAGTTACATTCCAGTAGAGGAGACAAAAAAAAGACACACGATCTGCATCTACCAAGAAAATGTTTAAAATTCATATAAATTGGTTTTAGAAAGATGTAAACTGACAGATGGAAAGAATGAAGAAGGATTGATACAGGCAACTCTTCAACTTGACTTGTAGCACAACACGACAAACAAAAGTAATCTTGACATTTAATAATAAAGGGCTCCACTGTCTAAGCTTCTTGGTCTAAGTGTAATCACTTAAATTAAGAATCAAAGGTGTCATCAGTTATGCAAAATGAAAGTAGCAAACCAACTTGATCCAAACTCCCAAACTCAACCAGTGATGAGGGGCATTAATAGAATTGGCCTAGCCATGTATACCAAGTAAGTGACCAGTGACTGTGTCACTCAGGAAACAGAGAATGCAATTTTGCATCCTGTGGAAGCAGAAGGGATTACTGCAGCTCTCATGACTGTTTCTTATTCTGGGAAAGAAGGGAATTATTTGAATCTAAACTTTAAGCCCTTGTTTGTCTTCTGCAGGTGCAGAGCAGTGTAAGAAGTGCCCAGAAGATGAATATCCCAATGAGCAGAGAACTCTCTGCCTCCCCAAGACTGCGACCTTCCTGGATGTGAATGAATCATGGGGGAAGGCACTGACAGGTGTAGCTGTTTCATTGTCATTTCTGACAGCCCTGGTTCTGTGGGTCTTTGTGAAGTTCCAAGACACCCCTGTAGTCAAGGCCAATAATCGGAACCTCAGCTACATGCTCCTCACTTCCCTTACCTTCTGCTTCCTCTGCCCCTTGCTCTTCATAGGCCGTCCTAGCACTGCTTCCTGCCTTCTGCGACAAACAGTATTTGCAGTTGTGTTCACAGTGGCTATTTCCTCCATTTTAGCCAAAACCATCATAGTGGTTCTGGCTTTCAGGGTTACAAGGCCAGGGAGCAGGATGCGGATGTTCCTTCATTCTAGAGTGTCCTACTATGTCGTTCTCATCTGCTCTGGAATTCAAGTGCTCTTTTGTGTCATCTGGTTGGGGACCTATCCCCCTTTTCCAGAAGCAGACACACACTCTGAAGCCAGCCACATCATCCTTAAATGTAATGAGGGCTCTGCCTTTGCATTTTACTGTGTCCTAGGCTACATGGGCTTTCTGGCCCTGGGAAGCTTCACCATAGCCTTCCTGGCCAGGAACCTGCCTGATGCCTTCAATGAAGCCAAGTTCATCACTTTCAGCATGCTGGTATTTTGCAGTGTCTGGGTCTCTTTTCTCCCCACTTATCAGAGCACCAAAGGCAAAGCCATGGTGATTGTGGAGATCTTCTCCATCTTGGCCTCCAGTGCTGGCTTACTGGGCTGCATTTTTATTCCCAAATGTTATGTGATCCTCCTGACATCAGTTAAAATTACCCCAAAACAGAATCAAGGGAGTTCCAGAGGCAAGAAATTTTAATTTTTTAAATATTTAACATATTTGTTTTCCCCCAGTTACTTGTAAAAAAAACTTTTTACACTCATATTTAAAACTTTCATCTCCACATTTTCTCTCTTTCTCCCCATTCCCAACCCTCTTGAGACAGCACATAGGAAGTTGTGCAAAACATTTTTATTAATGTTATGTGGAGAAAGAACATGTATCGTCCCTTGTGTTACTAAAAAGAACCCTCAAAAAATAAAGTTTAAAAAAGTGTGCTTCAAAACGTGTGCTTCCATCTGCATTTAGAAATGATAAGTGTTTTTCTCTGAGTCTAGAGAGTAATCTTCATCAGAAGCCCTTCTCAGTACTGTCAGATCATCGTGGTGCTGAAAATAGAAAATTCATTGGCAGGTTCCACAGCATCTCTTGATTTTGTACACACCACATTTCACTTTTCAGATTTTCAGGAATATCTTTCCAGATTTTTCTGATCATCATTCTTGTAGCATCATAACACTATTCCATACACTGGCATAGCACAATTTATTCTGCCATTCTGAATTTCATGGGCATCCCCTCAAGTTTCTATTTTTTCTCTAAGAAGTGAGAAATGTTTTTGTACATATAAGTCTTTTTTCATTTTTCTTAATTTCTTTTGAGTTACTTTTAGTGTTATTGGTAGGTCAATTAACTTGCATGATTTTATAGCCCTTTTAATGCATTCCATATATTTCAGTCACTTTTCAATTGGAGACTGTTTCTTATTTTGATATTTGACTATATTATCTATACATTTGAGAAAAGAGGGCTGCATCAAAGAAACTTACTTCAAAATTGTTTTCACAATTACTATAGGTAACTGTATTTCTCCCCTGTTTATTTGATTCTGTCCTTTCACCCTATCCCTCATCAAAGGACTTGACTTTTCACTACACTCTTCCCAATATTCCTCCTCTTTTCTCATCTTCCCTCCTTGCTTATATACCTTTATCCCTCTTACTATCCTACTAAGATAGATTTCTAAACTTATATTGAATGTCTATGTTGTTTCCTCTTTGAACCAGTTCTGATGAGTGTACCTTTCACTCACTCTCTCTAATCCCTTTCCTTCTCTACGGTAAACGCTTTTTGTTGCCCTTTTAGTGAAAGATAATTTGTGTCATATCACCTCTCTATTTCCCTTTCTCCCCATCCATTCTTCCCTCAGTCCTTACTTTCATTTAATTTCTTTCATAAAGTATTATTTCATATTCATATTCAACTTCATGTTCCTATTCACCTCAAAACTGTGCCCTCTGTTTCTATATGTATCCCTTCTAACTTCCATAATGATAGGAAAGTTCTCATTAATTACAAGGATCATCCTCCCATGTAAGAAAGTAAACAGATAAACCAAGTTAATTCCTTGAAGATTTCCCTTTCCTTATCCATTACTTGTGCTTCTCCTGAGATTGATATTTGAAAATCAAATTTTCTGTTCCGCTCTGGTCTTTTCATCACAAGTACTTGGATTTCCTCTATTTCACTGAATCCCTACCTTTTTTCTCCAAAGGATTATAATCAGCTTTATTGGGCAGATGATTCCTGGTTACAATCCTAGTTTTGCTGCTCTCTAGAAATTCATATTGTAAGTATTCTGATCCTTTCATTTAGGAACTGCTAAGTCTTGTGTCTCCTGACAGTCTCTTCACTGTACTTGAACTCTTTCTTTCTCCATGCTTGCTATATTTTCTACTTTAATTGAAAGTTCTGGAATTTAGCTCTTCTCTCCTGGACATTTTCACCTTGAGGTGTCTTTCAGAAGGAGATCGATGCATTCATTCAATTTCTATTTTGCCTTCTGGTTCTAGAATACCAAGAGAGTTTTCGTATTAATATTACTTCATTGCCTATGGTACTCTTTAGCAAGAAGTAGTTTCCTTCCTTTTCTCTTTTCATTGGATCTACTTTTGTTTTTGGTTGCTCTGAAAGCAAGATCACCACTTCTATTGTTTTTGTTTTTTGTTTTGTTTTTTTTGTTTTGTTTTTTTACTTCAGTTGAAGCACAACATATTCTGCTCTGGTATTTTACTTTTCTCTGTATGTATGTCTCTGCTTCAAATGTATCTCTGGGGACAGAGATATTGTATTACAGAAAAAGGGGAAAGAATTGAATGTCAACAGAAAGGGGATGCCGAGAGCCAGGGAGCTGAGGCTCAGAATGGGGAAGGTCCTTCTGCAAGACCACACAAACACCAAGGATTATCCAGTGCTCTTTGTCTGAAAGCATTCCAGATCAAAAAAGGGAGAGGGAAACGCAGGAGGAGAGATGGTAAGGTCCTCCATAGAGAGCCGGAAGGGACAGAGAAATGGGAAGCCCAAGCCCATCGTTTTATAGCCGAGGAAATGGAATCCCCCAGAACATCCAAGGTTAAGACAGGATTTGAATTGGAGGCGTCTTAACTCCAAATCCAGAGGACTGGCCAGTACACCTCCCTATGGAGCCCACTGCCAGAGAAGATCCTCTCACTGGCAAAGAAAGCAGGACTCTCTGAGGGGCATCCTGCAAAAGGATATGGGCTGCACCCTTATAATACCCTGGGCCTTTAGTGCCACTGGAGAATGAGCAGCATTTAGCAAGAAGGGATGGGGGGTGCACCCTGACAATGCCCTGGACTTTCAGTGTCACTGGAGACTCTCCCTCTCTAAGCAGCATCTAGCAAGGAGGGACGGGAGTGCACCCCATGAATAATGTGGGCTTTTTTACACTGGAGACTTTCTCTGAGTAGCAGAGAGCAAGGGGAATGGCATGATCCCCAAAAGGGATGGGCATTCCAACGATGCCCCGGGCCTTTGTTGCCACTGGAGCTCTTTATCTTAGGATTGAAGGTCCCCATGGCTCCCCTGACCCCACTTTGGGGGGACCTTTCTAACTCCTCTTTCTAGATCTTCCTTCCCTTCTCCAGACATAGCCAGCAGGACCCAGGCTTTACCTGAGCCCAATGTCCTGTGGGGTCACAATGTTCTCCCCATCTTGGCTGCCCCATCCCAGAAGCCTCTTCTTCCTTTGATGAACAGGATGATGGTAATAACTTCCAACAAAAACAGCCACAACAACTAGCATTTCTAAGGCCTTTTAAGGTGTGAAAAGTCCCCTCTGTGTGTAAGTGTACATGTATACATATTTGTATATATACATACTTGTACAAATGGGTGTGAGAATATATTCTTACACATGTGTTATTTCATATCCAGACTTAGCTCGGGTGCCCACCACTTCCAAGAGACCTTCTCTGCTCTTCCCCTCCCCCCAGCATGTTCTGTCTCCTGAACATATAAGGCAATATTGGTAACTTGTATTGCATAAGTCCTGGCATATAGTAGGTGCTTAACAAATGCTTGTTCCCTTCCCCTTCCCTTCCTATTTCAATTTTCCTTTGCTTTATTTTGGTTTTGTTGCTCAGCCATTTTTTAATCGTGTTCCGCTTTTTGTGACTCCTTTTGGGATTTTCTTGGCAGAGATAGTGGAATATTTTGTCATTATGTTCTCCAGCTCATTTTAAAGATGAGGAAATAAAGCATACAGGGTAAAATGACTTGGCCAAGATCACACAGGTAGCAAATGTCTGAGGCCAGATGTGAACAAAGAAAGACATTTTCCTGACTTTAGGGCCAAGGCCCTAACCACTGGATCACCCAGCTACCCTGTTCTTTCTTAACTTGTGCACATGTTATATCTCACACAGAGGAATGTAAACCACTAGAGGGCAGGGGTTGTCTCCTTTTTGTAGGGGTCTAATAAATGCATGATGGGGTGAACCCAAGGCCTCTCCAGCCTTTTGGAATGTTCCAGGAAAGGAGGCATCCGTGGCTGGTGAGCTGCTAGAATGAATACACATCCCAGGGAGACCCCAGATCCTGGAAATGTGAGTGTGTAGGCAACATCGAGCCACCTCATGCTTGTTCCCCTGTGCTATACTGATAACAACGGTGCATATAGTGCCCATTCTGTGCCAGGTACTGAGCTTTACAATACTGAATCATTTAATAATAATAATATTCATAAAGAACATCCTCTGAGCCTGCATTGTACTGACAGTTTGACAATGTTATCTTATTTGAGCCTACCCCAGGGAGGTACGTGATATTATTATTCCTTTTTACATTAGGGGAAACTAAGGGGAAACCCAGTGATTTCTTAGGGTCAAACATCTAGGAAATGTCTAACGCTACATTTGGACTCAGTTCTTCCTGGCTCCAGGCTGCCACTCTGTCTGCTGCCTCCCTAAGCTGTCTCTTTATTCAGGACAGATTTCCCTGGGACTCCAAACTTAGCCCTCCCCCCCTCCTCTTTTAACTTGGTACTCTCCTTTTCCATCTCAGGTGTCAGAGAATAATAGAATTGGCCTGGATATTCAAGAACCCTGTGCCCCTCCTACTTGCACACACTGGTCAGCTGCTGAGGCTTTACCAGATCAAGGACTTAGAGCAAGGGAGACCTCAGAGACCATTGAGTCTGACACCCCTCCTGTTCCAGAAGAGACCTAGGAGAACAAGAATCTCAGCCAATCACAATAATCAGCTGGGTTTCAGACTAGGGGTAAATAAAGGAAGCAAAGGGACAAGTGTCAAGTACTTCCTCTATGTGACTCTATGTGCTCAAGGCAAAACCGAAGTTGGTGAGCACACATTCATAGGTTCTAATGTCAAAGACAGACAGACAAGAGAGAAAATTTAGCTTCAAGTGCTATGAAAAGGTTCTTAGGGAACCCTGACAAAGCAGGTGGCAATATTGCCTATTCTTTTATATTTTTCCAGTAACAAAATCATATGTGTTTTAGATGTTGATAGTGGAAAGGTCTTAGGGGACCACAACTTTCTTCTTTTTTTAGGATCTGTGATCACTGAGGAGGCAGCATCCTAAAAGCAGTGGCCAGGAAGGTATCCATGTAGGATGGCTCTAGGAAACAGTACCAGGGCTCAGGGAATTGTCATCCCTCAAAGCTCTGGGGCTCACTCATCCTGGATGGCCATTGCTGAATGGTTGATGTTGTCAGTCAGTTTAGGGTTTGATGAAGGTGGACTCCTGATCCAAGGCCTCCTCCCCTCAATAATGTCTGCAGGGCTGGGATGGGAGCAGACCCTGTGGCCTGGGGAAACCACGTTCTTATCACCAGGGTTTGCAATTTCGAGTTGTGGGCCATCTCCAATGGGTGTGAAAGAAGACGGCAGTCAGGATTGTGATGCCCAGAAGGTGAATCTGTTTCTCCCTTTTGGGTACCCTGCAGCTGTAGCTTTTCCCTCAGCTCCACATGGTTCCCTTCTCTTCTGGTTTATGCCATTTATTTTATACAAAATATTGACAAGAACAACCAGAATTTCCACAGCCTCACCTTTGCAAGAGGATTTTCCCCAAACTCCTTAATTCTGCTGCCTTCTCTTTGTCAGTTATCCCCATTTTATGCTTGTCTGTATTTTGTTTATACAAAATCATTGGCAGGTTATCTCTCCCGTGGGAATGAGTTCCTTGAGAGTAGGGACTATATTTAGACTCCTTAAATATCTCCAGAGCTTAGTATCATCCTTGGCACACAGTGGTGCTTAATAAAGGCTGCTTGATTTGACAATTACTCTGAGCACCCAGGCAGGAAAATCCGTTAAATTTAGGTAAAAGTTCTGCTATCTGTCTTAATCTCCATTTATGTCCAGCTCTGGTTAACTCCTGACTGCTTTGTTGTTGAGGCAACAGTCAAGTTCCTGAAGATGTACACTTCTGCAGTGTCATTGATAGACACTAGAAAGAAGAAGGACCGGCCATTTTCTCAGTACTTCCCATGGTTCTTGACTATGTGGATGTAAGTGATGACATTAAGCTGAGTCTTCTGCCCTGAGAGGCCAGTAGGGCTGATAGTGCTCCTGGAGACCTCCCTTCTTGGCCATACCTCAGTCCTTCCTCTTTCTCCTTTTGCTCCTTGTTCCTGGGCTGCCCCCCTTTTTTTGGATGTTCTGCATGTGACAACCTCTCTCTAGTCGACAGCTTTTCATTACAATCCCTCCTCCAGTGGCTTTGATTAATTCAAGGAAGTGTGAGAGCCTGATTCATAGTTACTTCTGATAGAAGGAGAAGTGTTCTCTAACAAAGGTCAGAACTTGTAAGTGGGGGTGCAGTGGGAGATACCCTTGGCTTACATAAATGTGGGAGGTGTGCCTTGAGCATGTGTGCTTCTACTGTAGGGACAATGATCTTTTCACTGTAGTATAGTCTACTTAATCTGAGATCTGGTCAAACTTAGTTGGTGATAGAAAGACCAAGTATATTCATTTCTGAAAACATTGTTTTAGTTTGGGAGAGTTAATGCTGGCTCAGATAAATCCACCTGGAAACAAATTTAACTTTAAAAATGGCATTATTCCTTCCTTTCTTTTTTCTTTTGTTTTTTTCCAGTCTTTTTATATAAAATGACTGATATGGAAATGTTTTATGTATAAACTATGTGGGGTTGCTTATTATCTTGAAGAGAGAGGGAGGAATAAAATTTGGAATTCAAAACTTTGATGGTAAAAATTATTTTAACATGTAATTGGAAAAAAATATTACATTAATAATAGTCTAGAGGTGAGGTGAAGGAAACCTATGGGGGTGGAGATCCTGTGTCAGGGGAGAGAAGGGAAAAAAAATAATCAGTGCTTGTGAAATGACTGAATTTCAGGTGCAAGAGATACTTTGAAAAGACGCTTATTGGATCTGGGGGTAGTGGGCAATGCTTGAACCTTACTCTCCTCAAAATTGGCTCAGAGAGGGAATACTATACACACTCAGTTGGGCCTAGAAATTTGTCTCACACACAGAAAATAGGAAGGGAAGTAGAAAAGGGGGAAGTGATAAAAGGGAGGACAAATTGGAGCAGGTGCTGATCAGAAACAAAATACTTTTGAGCAGGGGCAATGTAAAAAGTGAGAAAGAAGGCTAAATGGAGGCGAGAGAGATAGGATGGAGGGAAATATAGTCAGTAATCATAACTGAAAAATTGTTTACAGCAAGTTTCTTTGATAAAGGCTTCATTTCTCAAATATATAAAGAAATGAATCAAATTTATAAAAAATAGAAATCATTCTGTAATTGATAAATTGTCAATTGATAAAATTATCAAACAGGCTGTTATCAGAGGAAGAAATCAAAGCTATCTGTAGTCATATAGAATGCCATAAGTCACTATTAATTAGAGAAATTCAAATTAAAACAACTTAGAGGTATCACATCCCACCTGTCAAATGGGCTCATATGACAGAAAAGGAAAATGACAAATTCTGAGGGGGAGGAGAGAGGTGGAAAAACTAGGACATTAAGGCACTGTTGGTGGATCTCTCTCTCTCTCTCTCTCTCTCTCTCTCTCTCTCTCTCTCTCTCTCTCTCTCTCTCTCTCTCTCTCTGTCTCTCAGTTTCCTTATCTATACAATGCCTCCTGGGGTTATTGTAAGGATCCAGTGAGATCTGGACCTTAAAGTGTTGTATAACTTTGAGTTATTATTCCTTAGACTTTCTCATGCTTTTTCCATCTAAGAGCAAGACTTTGCCATTCATACAGAGTCCATGGCACCCTGTGGTGCCCATCTCATTTCTAATGCTTTACTGTCACAAAAATGGCTACTGTGACTATTTGGAGATACAGAATTCCCATGGGCTCCTGGAGAGCCAGAGAAGCAGAAGCTAGCTACAAGATGGCAACAGTGTGCCCAAAAGTATGGCTACACAACGTGGGAAAAGCCAGGAAGTCCCAGAGGGCAGAGCGGGTGAGTTTCTAGAACAGGGAATAAGGAGCCTGTGTGGCCAAGGCCAGTTACTGTATCAATTCTGTTAGGTTTGTTTTTGGTTTTGAGCAAAGCTTCATTCTGAGATTAGGAGACTCAGCTACGCATTAGGCAAAGACTGACAGAAAAACAAAAGGCATCAATGGAACCTTGGTGCAGTGATTTTGAAAAGGGCAAAGAATTTGGAAGGACAGGCTGTAAGAAGCTCTAAAGGTCCTCAGGCTGTGTTTTCCAGTATTTTGCTGCTATTTTATTGACTGATTCAGTGAAAGAAGATGCCACTTATGTTGGACAAAGACAACTTTTCATGGTGCTAATGGTCAGCCTAAGTTGAATGACTTTTCCCACTTATACAATATATAGGAAAACACCAATCTTTTAAGATAAAGAAGACATTGGGACAGCGAGGTGGTGCAGTGGATAGAGTATCAGCCCTGAAGTCAGATAGACCTGAGTTCAAATCTGGCCTCAGACACTTAACATGTCCTAGTTGTGTGACCCTGGGCAAGTCACTTAACCCCAATTGCCTCAGCTTTTAAAAAAAAAAAAAGATAAAGATCTTATCAGATATGCTTCAGCTGCTCATAGATTGAATGATATTTCTACTACTTTGGTTAATGGAAATTTGAAGGAAGCTAATGAGCTCTACAAATGTGCAAAAGAGTTTTGGAACAAGCTAAAAAAATCATCCATCCCTAAGATACCATTAGCAGTTACCTCTTTTCCTGGGGTGTTTTACTGTTGGGTGGATTTATACAAGGCTTTTCTTGAAAGCAGTTGAAATACTACACAGATTATACAGATATGAGGAAGTAGCAGAAGAAGTTGAAAATCTTTTGTCACCAAAAAATATATAGTATTCTGAGGTACCACTACACACCTGTCAGATTGGCTAAAATGACAGGAAAAGATAACGATGAATGCTGGAGGGGATGTGGGAAGGCTGGGACACTGATACATTGTTGGTGGAGCTGTGAATGGATCCAGCCATTCTGTAGAGCAATTTGGAACTATGCTCAAAAAGTTATGAAACTATGCATACCCTTTGACCCAGCAGCAGTGCTTCTATTGGGCTTATATCCCAAAGAAATCATAAAGGAAGGAAAGGGCCCCACATGTGCAAGAATGTTTGTGGCAGCCCTTTTTGTAGTGGCTAGAAACTGGGAACTGAATGGATGCCCATCCATTGGAGAATGGCTGAACAAATTATGGTATATGAATGTTATGGAATATTATTGTTCTATGAGAAATGACCAGCAGGATGATTTCCAAGAGGCCTGGAGAGACTTGCATGAACTGATGCTGAGTGAAATGAGCAAAACCAGGAAATCATTATATACAGCAACAACAGTATTACATGATGATCAATTCTGATGGACATGGCTCTCTGCAACAAAGAATTGTCTCAAACCAGTTCCAATTGTTCACTGAAGAAAGCCATATACACCCAGAGAGAGGGATATGAAATATGGACCACAACGTAACATTTTCATGCTCTCTATTGAGGTTTGCTTGCATTGTGTTTCCTTTCTCTGATTTTCTTTTTTTTTCTTGTAGATAGGATTTTTCTTGCACAACTTGTCAAGTATTTTAACATAATTAACATGTAGTGGACTTCCTGCCATCTAGGGGAGGGGAGGGGACTGGGGGTAAAATTTGTAATGGAAAGCTTTGTAAAGGTCAGTGCTGGTGAACTACCCATACATATGTTATACAAATAAAAAGCTTTAATTATATATATGTATATATATATATAGTATTGAGAATAGAGGTCAGTGGTGGGACAGACTGGCACTTAATTTACATCAACATTTGAACCATATTGAACAGATTATTCATTATATCACAGAAGGACTGTTGGATCCACATATAAAAATGGAGTATCATTTTTCTCTTTACCAATAAGCAATGAGACTAAAAGATTCTCTGAGTTGTAAAAAATCCAGCCACCTCTTTAATAAAATGTCAATCATAACTATTAAAGATATTACCCATGTGACCACAAAAGGGAAAATATGTCCCCAAAGTAGAATAGGAAAGTGTGTTTCTTATGCAGGAAACTGAGACAGGAGGAGATGAATTTACTCCAACCACAGTCATGTGTTCAGCTGAGGAGCTGGCTCGAGTCTATTATAGGCAGAATGGTTTTGACCAAGGTATTCATGGGGAAGAGTCCACGTTTATTACATGGTATGGCCTTCTACTATGGGACATTATTTTCATAGATGGGATGCCAAATGCTTTTAGAAATTCCTATCAGGCATTCCCACTGGATTTTTTCATAGACAGCCTCTATGAAAATACATACAATGCCATAGAGTCTAAGCTCCAGGTGATTCACAAGGCTTCTCCTGAGACCCTGAAAGATTGAATTGTGAGTTTCTGGAATGCTCAGGAGGGTAAAGTAGCATCAGGAGTCATCTTGGACAGGTTCTCTTCTCTTCAGCAAGCAGACCTGATATAATGTCTTGGAGGACTTTTCTTAAGTAGCATTTGTAGATAGCAATAAACCTTCGGCATCATAGAGGAGATCTCCCAGATCTGGTTGCATGTATCCAATAACCGCTTTTAAGTTGGTATTAATTAAAGGGTTCAAAGATGTTCTTTCCCACAAGCAAGTGATATGGTTGAAGAAAATGCAACAATTGGGAGCCCAAGTAAATGTCTGTCATGTGATTGCAGTTGAAGCTAAGAGCAAATGCCTCAACTACAGATGATACAATTTGGATAAAGTTCTGTCATTTGCTGCTGTTTATTTTCTTTACAAAAGAATAAAATGTCACAGCTACATTAAAGAAACAAATTTAAAATCCCCATTTAAATACCAAATTCTAAAAATCAAAGGAGAGATTAATAAAACTGAAAGTAAGAAAACAATTGAATTAATAATAACTCTAATGATCCAACTATTCTGGAGAACAATTTAGAACTATGCTCAAGGGCTATAAAATTATGCATACCCTTTGACCCAGGAGTGCCATTACTGGGTCTTTATCCCAAGGAAATAATAAAGGACCTACATGTGCAAAAATGTTTGTAGCAGTTATTTTGGTGGTAACAAAGAATTGGAAAATGGGTAGATGCCTGTCCGTTGAGGAATGGGTGAACAAGTTGTGGTATATTAAGATAATGAAATATTATTCTATTAAATATGATGAACAAGCTGATTTTAGAAAAGACCTGGAGAGATTTACATGAACTGATGCTGAGCAAAACAAGCAGAACTAGGAATACATTGTACACAAAAGCAGCAAGAATGTGTGATGATCAACTATGACAGACTTGGTTCTTCTCTATTTTTTTTTTTTGCTGAGGCAATTGGAGTTAAGTGACTTGCCTAAGGTCACACAGCTAGGAACTGTTAAGTGTCTGAGGCCAGATTTAAACTCAGGTCTTCCTGAGTTCAAGCCTGGTGCTCTATCCACTGCACCACCTAGCTGCCCCAGACTTGGTTCTTCTCAATGGTTCAATGAGTCAAAGCAATCCCAATAGACTTTGGACAGAAAATGCCATCTGCCTCCAGAAAAAGAACTATGGAAACTGAATGTAAATCAACACATGCTATGCTCAATTCCTTTTTCTGATTTTTTTTAGCTCTCCCATGGGTTTTTCCTCTTACTTTGATTTTTCTCTCCCACCAAGAAAAAAACCAACAAAACAGATAAATTTGTGGCTAATTTGATTAGAAAAAGGAACGAAGAAAAATAAATTTTGCAGTATCAAAAATGAAAAGGGTGGACTTACTATCAGTGAAGAGAAAATTAAAGGAATAATTAGGAACTTTTTTGCCCAATTATATTCCACTAAATTTGACAATCTAAGTGAAATGGATGAATATTTACAAAAATATAGGTTGTCCAGATTAACAGAAGAGGAAATGAAATAATTAAATAGCCCTATTTTAGGAAAAGAAATTGAACAAGCATCAGTGAACTCCCTAAGTAAAAAAAGTCTCCAGGTACAGATGGATTTACAAGTGAATTCTAGCAAAGATTTAAAGAACCTTTAATTTCAATACTACATAAACTATTTGGGAAAATAAGCAAAGAAGGAGTTCTACCAAATTCTATGACACAGATATGATGATGATACCTAAGCCAGGAAAAGCTAACACAGTAACAGAATTAAAGATAAATGTCCCTAGTGAATTTTGATGCAAAAATCTTAAGTGAAATAATAGCAAATAGACCATAGCATTGATGTCCATGTCCCCAAGGAGAAAGTGGAGAGGAATATAGCCATCATGAACCAACTTCTGTAACATCTGGAGCAAAAGTTCTTGAAGGACAAGCCCTTCCTCACTGATGACTCCATCTCCTTAGCAAATCTAATAGAACTGGAGGAGATGATGCAGATGTGGGGAACAGACTCTGCCCTGTTGCTGGAGGTGAGGAATTTGGAAAACTAGGGAGCTGTTCAGAGACAGAAGTAAGCATATTACCAGATGATATCCATGTCTGCTTGTCTCTGCCCTCAGTCCCCATAGCCCAACCTCTTGGCTCCTCAATAACTCCCTTCTTGGGGACTGGACGAGACCTGAGCATATCCCCTAAGCTTTCTGCACTTTATTTTCTGCAAAACTCTCAAGCTATTCTTCCATGAGATCATTTCACACTGTACGCTAAGTGAGGGTAGAATTAATATTTCCATTAAACAGCTGAGGAAACTGGAACCCAGGAAGGGATTATAATGTCATCATAATCAACAACATTAAGCATTCACTAAGGAAGATTATTAGGGGCCAGTGATTAGCACTCTAATTCTATTTAACTCCATAACATCAAGGGACTTTCAATTCAAAGTCAAGACAAGAACTTAGAAACATTTTCCTCTAATACCTCTGAGACATACTCTCCCCTGTGCCATTTCAGTCTCTGGGAGTGTAGACTCAATGCTTTGTTTAATTTATATATAACACTGGTTTAACCAAGTTCATGTTCCAATGCAGCATGACAGCCTGAGATTTGGGGATGTTTAGGGCTCACTTAAGGATTATTTTTGTGTGTGTGTGCTGTGGCAATTGAGGTTAAGTGACTTGCCCAGGGTCACACAGCTAGGGAATGTTAAATGTCTGAGACCAGATTTGAACTCAGGTCCTCCTGACTTCAGGGCTGGTGCTCTATCTACTGTGTCACACAGGATTACTTCTTGATCTTTGGGACATTGATGCTGTGCTGGGACACTGATGCTAACATTTGCCTAGGATTCTGGCTCCCAGATTCCAGTGACACTGCAGATGGAGAATCCTCTTTGTGCACCTAGAATATTAAGTAATAGCTATCATCTACAGTGTTTAAAAGTCTGAAAATAATCTCATCTGAACTAAGAGAGCCTTGCTGCAGACTAAGGACTTCATGAAGGAGTAACCCCCGAGTTGGGTTTTGAGGAAAGAATGAGCTAGTACCTCAAAGACTTGGTGAAAGGACTGTGTTCCCCAATGAGGGGCTCCAATTGTGGATAATTGGAGGTGTCAGGAGTTTCCATGAAGGAAACTACCTTCTTGATAACAGATGATTCTGGTCTCCCTTTTGGTTAGTCTGTTTCTTTTGAGTAATCTTTGAGTGATTCAAATCCCACCAAGTTTCTGTGTTAACCAAGGCCATTCAATCAGTAACATTTATTAAGTGCCCATTATATGGCAGGTACTGTGCTAAGTGCTGAGATACAAAAAGAGGCAAAAGAGTCCCTGCCCTCAAGGAGCTTCCAATCTACTTGGGGAAGACAACAAACAGATATATGTACAAACAAGCTTTAGAGAATGGATAAGAAATAATTACAGAAGGAAGGCACTAGACTTAAGAGGAAGGATTCCCAAAGAAGGGTCTTGGGGCTTCTTGTCTGGGAAGAGGAGACTTGGGGGGAGCACCTGAAAAGCTGTCACTGGGCACTGATCTCGTTCTGAATGGCCAAAGGCAGCGCTATGTGAAGTGAGCGAAAGTTGTTAGAGAACAAGGAGGCTCCTGCTGAGGAAGACGTTGGGCTGGTGGGCTCCTCCTCCCTGAGAGTATCCAGCAAAGGTTGGATAGCCCCTCCTTTGGGGCTATCCTGAGAATTCCTTTGGTTCCCAAGTTAAATCAGATGGGCACCAAGGACCCTACCAGCTCTCAGTCTGTGATTCTGTGTCTGCAACTTAGAAGTCTGTCTGGAGTTCAATTTGCCTAATTCAGTACAACTCAAGGACCTTTAGTAATCGTCCACTCCGTGCAGAGCATGGTGCAAGTTCCTGGGCTTTCTTCTCAGCTAAATCCCAGCTCCCCTAAGAAGCCTTTCCAGACACTCCTGGCTTTCTCTCTCTTCAGCTACAGGTTCTCTTGTAGTTGCTGGCATAGTGTTAGCAGCTGTAAGCTTAGTCTGTCTTTCCTCTGTGCATTCAATGCTTAGTCCAGTGCCTGGTATACAATGAGCACCCAATAAGTGTTTATCAACTGTGAGCTATTACTGACTGACAGAACTTCAGGAGATATCTGATCCAGACCACTGCTGACCAAGAAGCCTGGCTCTCCAGCATCTGCTGCAAGACCTCCCAGGAAGAGGAGCTACATGTGTTTGTGCACTCAGACACACACGTGCACATGCACACGCAGGTGCTCACACCTCACCTACACAAACGCCCCAACATGTGCATGTGCACAAACATACACAAATACCTCCTGTACTGATATACAACACACACACACACTCTACACTCTCCTTAGGGGAGCCTTCCCCATACTAGGCCAGCTCTCATTTCAGGGAGTTTCCCTTTCTTAGTCAGTCCCCCCCATCCTGATTCTGTCCTTGGGGACAGAAGAAGCAGAGCCTGGGGAGCACCTTCTCTGGGTGACAGGCAGTTTTCTGCTTTCCCTGGGTCTTCTCCCTTCCAAGACACACTCCCCTAATTCCTCACACAGTTCTCAAAGGTCAGCAGCTCCAGGCCCTTCCCCTGCCACCTGACCCAGTGTCTGGCCTAGCCTGGGATGCCCTGCTCCAGGTGAGATGTGGCCAGGGCACAGAAGCTTTGGGCAGGAAACCTCCCCCAGATTGCCAGATTGCCCTTTGCCCCTCACTGATGCCTTTAATACTCTCCCTCCCTTCCTCCTTCCCTCCCTCCTTCCCTCTCTCTCTGTTTCTGTCTCTGTTTCTGTCTCTGTCTGTCTCTCTCTCTCTCTTCTCTCTGTTTCTGTCTGTCTCTGTGTCTGTGTCTGTCTCTCTCTCCCTCTTTCCCTCACTTCTTCCATCTCTCTCTGTCCCTCCTTCTCTCCCTCCCTCTCTGTCTCTCTCTATATATGGATATTTCTCTGTTTCTCACTCTCCCTCTCTGTCTCTATCTCTGTGTCTCTCTATGTCTCTCTCTGTATGGGTCTCTGTCTCTGTCTCATTGTCTGTGTGTGTGTATATCTGTCTGTCTGACTCATCACAGGGCCTGGCATACAGTAGGTTCTATAGAAAGTCTCGTTTCTTTCCTTCCCCTTTCCCTCATGAAGTTCATATTCTAGGGGGAGAGAAAATATGGACATAATTCGGTAGATTCGAGATATGGACAGGGAAGGTAGAAGACAGCTTAAGAGGGTAAGATTCTAGCAGATGAGTGAAAATGAAGGTCTCCTACCAAAGGTGGGGTTTGAGTCATCTTTTTTTTCTCTTAATAGTATTGTACTTTTTCCAATTATATGTAAAGAGAGTTTTCGACATTCATTTCTGTAAGATTTTTGAGTTCCATTTTTTTGTTCCTTCCTTTCTTCCTCCCTTCCCCAGACAGCAATCTGA
>JAJPUD010007214.1:0-90616 GCA_023553655.1 Myrmecobius fasciatus | reverse complement strand
GTCTTGCATCACTGTATTGCTGAGAAGAGACAAGTTTCTTATAGTGGATCATCCCACAATCTTGCTGTTACTCTGTATACAGTGTTTTTCTGATTCTGCTCACTTCAGTCAGTATCAGTTCATGTAAGTCTTTGCAGGTTTTTTTCTGAAATCTGCCCAGTCATAATGTCTTATAGCACAATAGTATTCCATTACATCCATACACCCCAACTTATTCAGCTATTCCCCAATTGATGGACATCCATCCCCTCAATTTCCAATTCCTCGCCACCACAAAAAGAGGTATTAGGTTGAGTCTTGAAGGAAGTCAAAGGGAAGGAAGAAAAAGAAGCATTTATGTAGCATCTACTAGGTACCAAGCACTGTGCTGAGCCCTTTGCAAATAAGATGCTCCTCACAACTCTGTGAGGTCTCTGTTATTATCCCCACAATACACCTGAGGAAACTGAGGCAAACAGAAGTGAAGTGAATGCCCAGAGTTACTCTACTAGGAACTGTCTGAGGCTGGGTTTGAAGTCTGGGCACTGTGGGACCTCGGCAGTCTCATCTGTACTTAGAGATTCTAAGGGAGAGAGTATTTAAAATATAATTGCCAGTACAGAGACCAGAGATGGAGCATCCATGTGATAAACAGCGAGCCAAGCCAACAAGCATTTATTAAGCATCTACACAGACTGGCACAGGGTCAGCACCAATTGGCCAAGTGCTGGATACCAAGGAGACAGTAGTCACTAATGAAGAGGCACAAATGACACAGAGACAGGTCAAGTTGGAGATGATCACCATCAAAAAGCCAAATTATTAGTGGGGTCAGGAAGGACCAAACATGGGAGACAGCCAGCAGAAATGCCAGGAGTAGGAACGGGAAAGAGGCCTGTGTGGCTGGCTCAGGGAGCACATGGAGGGGAAGAATGTGGAAGACTGGAAAGAAGCAAGGGGCAGGTTAGGAAGAACTTAAAACTGCACCTTGGGGTAAGAGAATCATTGGCATTCACTGTAGGGGGGAGGGGGGCACAGGCAGACTTGCATTTTAGGAAGGTCGATTTGACTGCTGATTACCAATGGATTGGAGTGCAGAAACACTTGAGGCTGGGAAACCAAGGGGTCTGTGCCAGGGTGGTCAAAGAAGAGATGAGGGCACAGACAGGAGATGTCATGAAGGTAGAAGTGGAGAGCTTGACACTTAGTTTGTGATCCTGAGTGACTGAGAGGTAGGAGAGTGGGGCCCCTGACCAGACCAGGAAAACAGAAATAGGGGAGAGTTTGGGGGAGAAAATGAGAACAGTAAGCTGGCCACAGTTAGGATGGGTGGAGAGACAAGCAGCATGGTAGATTCAGGAAGATGGCTTTTGTTGGCTTCCTGGATCTAGCTATCAGGTTATTAGGTCGGTATCCCAAAGAGATCAAAGAAAAAGGGAAAAAACCTACATGTATAAAAATATTCATAGCAGCTCTTTTGGTTGTGGCAAAGAATGGCCACATCTTTGAAAAACAGCCCTGGCTAAGACTGTGGAAGGTCAGGGCAGAGTCTGACTTGGACCAGGAGCTCTGTGCTGAGGCCCATGGGCCTCTCCTGATATTCAAAGGTGAGCCCGCCCTAAGTCTGATACTGTAAGGATATAATGAAGAGCTCAGATGCTGATGGGTTGCCATATGCGGGTGATTCCCACTCCACGGGCTGACCACACACTAGCCAGCTGTATGGAGCCACTGAAAATCAGGGAAATCTGTCCAGTCTCTCAATAAAGAATGGATGGTCTGTTCAGAAAGCATCCCCCAATATATTAGCTTAGAAATCCTATCCAAAAACAGCAAGGTGACGAGACCCGTTTCTGCTGAAGCACTGAGGCTCTGTGTGAGCACTACTTCTCTTCTTGAATACTCACCCACCATCTCTTTTGCAGATAATGCAAGTCAGAGTAACTTGTCTGCAATCTCTGTTCCCTTGCCGATTTAGAAAACCAGGACAACAGGATGTTCTCCAGTCCGTGCAGTTTTGCCCATAATCAAGAATCAGCAGTAGGGGCAGCTTGGTGGCCCAGTGGATAGAGCACCAGCCCTGAAGTCAGGAGGACCTGAGTTCGAATCTGGCCTCAGACACTTAACACTTCCTAGCTGTGGGACCCTGGGCAAGTCACTTAACCCCAATTGCCTCCGCCCCCCAAAAAAATCAGCTCCTTGACTATAATGCAACCACCTCCTTCCATCCTGGAGATTGGAGCCCTTGGCATCATCAAGAGCAGGTGGGTGCTTTCTGACTCTCCCTTTTCCTATACTTTGATGTCTCCCTAGGCTTCTTGGGGTCTGTCCTGTCCTGGGCTCCCCAAAGGCTCCTCAGCTGTCTTGGCCAATCACCAAAGTGGGAACTGATGTGCTGTACCTTCCTTCTGCCCCAAGTTACTTTCATTTCATCCACCAGTTATTCCATCCTTTCTTTGATGCTTTATTACACCTTTGTAACATTTTTAAAGGCCCTTTTGTTTTTAGCCTTCCTTTCTATCCTCCACTTATTTTGAATCATATACTCACTCTATCATGTCTCTATGCCGGTTTTCAGAGTACTTTCTTTAGTGAAGAATAGCAATATTTCTGTGATTGGAGAGGAGGGCAGAGTGAGTAATGATACTGTGTTCTTAGAAATGGAGTAGATTGAGGTCCATCACATCAAGAGGTCTCCATTGCTTAGTGCTCAAAAGATGTTCCTCAACTCCAAAGCAAAAGCAAAGGCAAAGAAAGTTGATTTCCTATCTTGGAAGAAAACGTGAATCTTAGAGAGCTGCAGCATTAAAGGTTAGCTCCTCACCATCTTTTTTTAAGATCAAGAGAACTTTATTTACAATGGAATAAAGCTTCATTTCCTTCCATATCCATTTTTTTTAACTTCTCAAAGCCATTTATTTATTTTTAAACATTGATTTTAAAAAGTTTTGTGAGTTCCAAATTCTCTCCCTTCCTCTTGCCTTTCCCCAGCCATTGAGAAGGCAAACAATATGATATCAATTATATATGTGAAGTCATTCAAAATATATTTACATATTAGACATATAATTAAAATAACAAAAAGAAAAAAAACACAAAGTGGGGGGGAAGCATGCTTCAATTTGCACTCGGAGTTTGTCAGTTCTCTATCTGAAGGGGGATAGCATTTTCATCATGGTCCTTTGGAATTAGCTTAGATCATTATCTTGATCAGAATAAGCCTTTCACAGTTGATCATCCTTACAATACTGAATTTACTGTGTACAGTCCTCCTACTTCTGCTCACTTCACTTTGCATCAGTTCAGATAAATCTCTTCACATTTTCTGATACCATCCTACTCATCATTTCTTATAGCAGCACATTAGTATTTTATCACATTCACATGCCACAATTTGTCCAACCATTCCCCAATTGATGGGCATCACCTTGATTTCCCAATTCTTCGCCACAACCAAAAGAGGTGCTATAAATATTTTTGTTCATGTAGGGTCTTTCTCCCTTTTCTTTGATCTCTTTGGATGCAGACTTAGTAACGGTATTGCCAAATCAAAGGGTATGCACAAATTGATTGATTTGGGCACAGTTCCACATTGTTTTCCACAATGATTAGACCAGTTCACATCACCAACAATCCATTTGTGCCCCTCCTTTTCCACATTCCCTCCAGCAACTGTCATATTTCTTCTCTGTCATGTTAACCTATCTGATAGGTATACTCCCTTAGTCTCACTACCAAGTAAACTTGACTTGGAGACTGCAAAGTAATTCTGGAGTAGATGAACCCTTGAGATTACCATGTTATTTTAAATCTTGGGGTTTTAAGATGATCGGTTTTGTTGAAACATCCTTACATCCCTGATTTAAATCCCACTTCATCATAATAAATGATTTCTTGGATAAATCTCTGTATTCTGTTTGATAGGGATTTTGTTTATAATTTTTGAATCAATATTCATTGCTGATTTTGTCCCATAATTTTCTTTCTATTGTTTATCTTCCCCGGTTTAGGTATTGGGATTATATTTTTATCATAAAAGGATCCTTGCAGGTTCTTATTCAATTTTTAAGAATAATTTGTGAAGTATGGATATTAATTATTCTTTAAAACTGTGATAGAATTCTTCTGTGAATCTGTCAAGCCCAAAGGTTTCTCCCCCCCCCCCCTTGGTCATTTCTTTATAAATAAATTTACTTTTTTTAATTTTAGATATTTATCTCAGATATTTGGGTTATTTTATATTTTTGAAGATATTCCTCTTTTCTTTTGTGGTCTTAAATTTGTTAGTGTATAACTGTACATAATGCTATTCTTTTTATTTCTTCCAATTTTGTTGTGATTTCACATTTGCGATTTTGATTTGATGATCTTTAACAAAAATGGCTAAGGATTTATCAATCTCAGTATCTTTTTAAGCTTTTACTTTTATTTATCCCTTCTTTTTTATCTATTTCCCCTGTAATTTTTAGTATCTCTTCTTTTGTGCTTATGCTAGGTTAATTTGTTAATTCTCTAATTTTTTTAATGTGTATTCATTTCATTAGTCTTCCATTTCTATTTTGTTAATGTATGATTGTAAGGATATGATTTTCCTCTGAGAATTGATTTAGGTGTATTCCAGAAACTTTGATATGGTGCTTCATTATTAACATTTCCTTTTCTTAATTATTAACCATGGCTTTGATTTTTTCTTTAGCTCACTCATTATTTAAGATTTCATTGTTAAGCTTTCATTTGTTTCTAGTCCCTGAATTAATTTCTATCCATAATGCATTGTGATAAATAATGTATTTATTATTTCTTCCTTTTAACATTTGTTTGCAATCTGTGCCCTGATAGTAAATTTTGTTTCATGCAAAGTAATATGCATATAATTTTGCTGTACCATTTAGAAGATGCTATAAGTCTTTTAACTCGTTTCTCCAGAGATTTATTTAGTTCGATGTTTTCCTTTTTGTTTATCTTTCTGTTAGACTTAACTAAAACTGACAGGGGGTGATGAAGTCTCCTGTCTCTATTACTATTTATGTCTTCTTAAAGTTTAAATCATGTTTCCATTTTGGATGTGAATGCTAGGCATTTGGAGCATATATGTTGCTCATATTTGTTATCTCTGGTTCTTTTTAGCATATTTTCCTTGTTTATCCCTTTTTATATTTTGAGTGTTTGGAGAATTTGTTTCTGATATGATGGAAACTTCTGGGGGGGGTATTCACTTAATGCATAGCGTTTTTTTCTCATTCCTCTCAGTTTTGTCTATGTATTTTTTGAAGTTTCTTCTAAGCAACAAACTATAAGATTTTGGTTTCTTGTGCAATATGTCAATTTTTTTAAATTTTATTGGACTGATTAATTCAATCATATTTAAGGTTATAAGATTAGATTTATATTTTCCTCCATTTATCTCTAAAATTGGATTTTTCTCAAATTTTTATTTTTCCCATTTTTCTGCCATAAACACTATTATATTTCTTCAGTTACTTTATTTCAACCTTTCTAAGGTACCCTATTCTCACTGGGTTTCTCCCCCTCCCCCTTAATCCCCCCTTCTTATTGTTACTACTTTTTATAACTTCTTCTCTCCTGCTTTATCTGGCTATGTATTACTTCTCCCTCTTTTTTTCCTCTTGTGTAGTCAGATGGATTTTCCTTCTCTTCTACTCTTAATTTAGTCCTGTTAATTAGGTTTGTTTTTTTTTTAATTTCTTTATGGTGCCCTTTTTGAAAAATGATTTCTTTTAAGGAGTGAAAGGGACCCACATGTACAAAAATGTTTGGGGCAGCCCTTTACATAGTGGCAAGAAACTGAAAACTGAGTGGATGCCCATCAGTTGGAAAATGGCTCAATTAGTGATTGTACATGAATGCTACAGAATATTATTGTTCTGTAAGAAATGATTTGGAGGATGATTTTAAAAAAGGCCTGGAGAGACTTGCATGAATTGATGCTAAGTGAAATGAGCAGAACCAGGAGATCATTGTATGCAACATCAATATTATACGACAATCAATTCTAATGAACATAGCTCTTTCCAGCAATGAGATGATTCAGACTTGTTCCAATGATCTTGTGATGAAGAGAGCCATCTACACCCAGAGACAGGATGTGGGAACTGAATGTGGATCACAACATAACATTCTCACTCTTTTTGTTGTTTGCTTGCATTGTTTTATTCATTCACTTTCTTTTTTTTTTTTATCTGATTTCTCTTGTGCAGCAAGAAAATTGTATAAAGGTTTATACTTATTGGATTTAACATATTTTAACATGTTTAACATATACTGGATTTCTATTAGGCCTTGCTCTCAGAACAATGCTATTTATCACAGGTGTCAGAAAAGAAATTGCTCTATGGCAAGCCCCTCATCCCCTAACTTATCTACATTGATTTACACCTTTTCTTGTTGAGCTTCTTTTCTATGTTCTCCTGTTCTACTCTTCTATGTGCCAGTTGCCCCTGGCATTCCATACACCATCACCATCAGCACTCCCCTCCCCTCCACGACATGCAGACCTTTCAGGCACTGAAATTTCCAAGCTTCATCCAGTGTAAAAGTCTTCATTTTATTTTACCCAGAGAACTCATCCAAAGTAAGGTTTCCTTCCTCCTCCCACCCTTTACAATCCTTTTCCCTTCCCCTCATTCACTCACCTTCAGGCTCTCCTCTTTCCTTCCCTTCTCCTCTCCTTTCCTCTTAGAAAAGTTCCTTCTCATTGTTAATCTTTGATTTGACCCTAGCTTATCATTCATTTTTCTCTACCCCCTGGCCCTTTTCCTCCCTTCCATGGATCTTCCTTTGTTGTAATGCATTCTCACAAAGGAATCCTCCACCCCATAGGCACAACGTTGATGGGTTCTTTTCATAAAGTCCCAGTCCACCTCTTCCTGACGTCTACCTTCACGGCTTTCCTTGTGTACATTTAGAAAGAAATCTCTTACTGATCTTCATAGTGTAACTTTGTTACTGTTGCCAACTGCATTAATTTATTCCATATACATTTTTGGTGTTTGGGGTGTTCAAGATCTCTTTGCTTCTAGTTTTCTTTCTTAAAAGACAGCTTGAGTACTCTGGCCTTATAATTAGGATCACTTAAGACCTGGCAGCTTTTCCTAACTATGATAGGAGAACTTGGAATACAACATTCCAGAAACTTAGAGATAGGTTTTCAACTAACTATTTCTGCAAAACTTAATATAATTTTATAGGGGGGAAATGGACTTGTAAATGAACAGAAATCTTTCAAGCATTTCTCATGAAAAGATTGGAGCTTAAGGGGAACTTTGAAATATAAATCCAGGAGTAAAGAGAAACCTAAAAAAGTAAAATTATTTGAGAAATTGGAAAGAACTTCATGATGATATAGTCCTCACTATAAAAATGGGTGATCAAATATCCTTTCTGAGCCTTAATGTTTCCAAAGGGTATTGAATTAAATAAGAATTTCATTAAACTATGACCCTATCTCTTTGTATCCTAAAGGATTAGCACAAGAGGGAGGCATCTTGAAGACCTTGGGGACAGTGAGTCACCAATAAAATGATGCACAGTTTCTCTTCAATATCAGTTCCAAGATGCTCAATAAGGTGAGTCCTTCAGGTGAACTTTTCTCAGTCAATTCCATTCAGAGCACTTACTAAACACTATGTGTATTAAGCACTATTGTGCTGGATTCCAGCAAAAAAATTTCAAGATTAGATAATACATATGCTATATGACATAAAGCTTAAGAACCAAGTGAGTTGGAGATATATGAAATACAAACAACTCTATGTAGTAGTTTCTACAGGTATGATGATCACATTTGCAGACGATGAAACGTGCTTTAAAAGGCTTAAATAACTTGCTCAAAGTTATACTTGTAAGTGTTGGGGGTAGGAAATGAGTCCAGTTCTCTACTTATAAAACACTCTGCCTTGACCTACTGAGCTAAAAACTGTAGGGATAGAATTGAGAAAAGAGACAGGAGGTATCCTATAGCAGTAGAGTTGACAAGACATGGGGACTAGTTAGATGTGAGAGGTGAGGGAGAGCCAAAAGCAATGGTAGTTTTCCTACATGGTCTGAGAATGGGGAAACTAAGAGTGGATTAGTAGGAGCAGTAATAGTCATCTTAGTCAACCAGTGATCATGCCTGGACAGGAAGGGTCATTTGTGGAACCAGAAGCTCTAGGACCAAGAGATTCCCAAAGGGGAGAAGAGAAGCAAGAAGGCCCTTAGGCAGAACCCTGGGAAAATATATAATGTAAGGGCTGAGGAAAAGATGAGTCAAAGGGAGACAGAGAAGGACTAGCACACTGTGGTAGAGTCCACAGTGGTGGACTTTGGCTGAGGAGCGCCGAGTCCAATTGCACCATAGCCCCAGACTCATTGGCAGAAGACAGGCAAGCCTTGTAATCCCCAAGAGCCTCAGATTTATAATCAGTAAGATGAGAATAATAGTGTTTCCATGAGCTGCCTCATGCAATCATACTGAGGAAGTATATTGCAAATGAGGGATATCCACATAAGTGAGTGATTAGACTTAATACTAACCAAAAGTGTGCAGTATCTGAACACACAAAAGAATATACTCAGAAGGGTGGTTGATGATATTAAAAAAAAAAAATGATCCAAAAGATAATAAAAATCAAGAGGGAAAAGATCACTGTATTTGGCAATTAGGAGGTCAACAATGACCAAAAGGAATCATTTTAATAAGAGGCCCAAAAATAATCAGACTGCAAGGAGCTACAGCAGTAAGGAGCTAAAGTATCGGTTTGGAAATAAAGTAGAAGGGAAAGGAGATGGTAGCTGGATTGGGTAGTGGGTCAAGGGTAAGCTTTTTAAAGTACTGAATCATGTTTCTAAACCATGCAGAAGGGATCCAATGGAAGGGGACAGTTTGAAGATATAAGAATAAGAGATGACAGAAAGAGCAATGTCCTAGAAGAAGAAGGTGAGGATGGGAAGAACAGCACAGAAAAGGGTTATTAGCCTTGGCAAGTAGTCGTTTCCTTTTCTCCATAACTAAAAGGGGGAACATGACTGAGTATTTTGATCATTTTTGATGACTGCAATCAAATAAGAAAGTTTACTGAGATCCTTTTCACATTCATAACTATTCTTTTAATAAAATATTTATTATATACAAAATTTTTAATTGAACTTTTTGAGCCATAGTGAGGAAAACCCCTCCACCAATGCTAGTCAAGACACTCATAGTCTTATCCAATTGTCCAGAGCACAGAGAAGCTGGAATTTGTCCAACATCACCCAGCTAGGTATCAGAGGCACCATGCATCAAAGCCTTCCAATTCTTAAGATCACTCTCTAATCCACTGTCACTGCCTCAATACACTATCAACAGTCTTAAACATTAATACAAACAATTAAACTTTCTTGGCAACTATTTACATTCAAACAAATGAAATTTAAACTACAAAATGCCATAATACTTTTTCCAATTCAGCCCTCTGTCTCCATCAGGATTCTTAGTTTTCCACTCATTCTCATTTCGTCCTCTCATCTGATGTTAGGATGCATTGTTTTCCTGGATCTTCATAATACACTCAGTATTAGCCATACTTTCTCATATTTCTTCAAACTTGCCAATCTTCTTTGCAGGATAAAATCCCATTACATTTTGGGACTACAATTTATTCAACCATTAATCATCAAATGTTTTATGCAAAGAACTGATGTTCATAGAGACAACTGTTAGTATTTCATTATTCTTACAAATTTCCCTGAAAGGAGGGGGGGGGGAAGGCCAATAAAGATTTTAAAAAGATTACTAATAATTGGCAATTAAGAGATCACTGATAATACTGGAGAAAGAAGTTTCATTTGAATGATAAAGCTGAATGCCAGAGTACAAGAGGTTTAGAAATAAGTGAGAGGGGAAGAAATGAGAACATTGATTGTAGGTCATTCTCAAGGTTAGTCACAAGGGAAAAGACATAGGACATAGGTGATGGTCAAATCAAGTGAGAATATTTAAATATGGGGGAGATATCATGTTTGTAGCCAGTAGATACAGAGATTGAAGAGAGAGAGTGGAGATGACAGAGACCAAATGGCAAAGACAGGATAGAATGAGATCAAGGATGCAACCAGAAGGTTCATTAATAATCTAAAATGCAAATATAAATAACCTTGAGGCAATACTTCACACTAGTAAAAATCAGATAAAATAATTCAAAGCAAAAACTCAGTGGGCATAAAGAGGTGAAGAAACAAGTATTCATTCATTAGTAGTGGAGCTGAAGATCTATAGCATCTCCCAAGAGAGTAATTTAAGAACCCACAGTAAAAGTTACATTCACTACATTCTTAATGCTTTTCTCCACTATGAATTCTTAAAATGAAAATTACAGAATCTCAGCACTGAAAAGGACCACAGAAGCAATCTAGTTTCTAGACAAACAGTAACTCCCCAAACATATCACCAAAATTATCTTTTAGATTGTACTTAATAGTATCCAGTAAGTAATGAGTACCCACCACTCAAGGTAACCCTATGTACCAATAGCTTGCCAACCTAATTGCCATCAAGTTTTTCTTTATATCAAGCCCAAACGTTCTTTTAAAACTTTCTTGACTGTTCCTAGTCCCACCCTCTAGGGAAAAGCATAACGAATAGAATTTTTCTTCTGTGCCCCCAAGACAATTATTATTTCCCTCATTTCATATGCTCCTCCTAACAACTTCTAGTGTTTTCTGAATCTAGATCTGAGTCTGTGATCCTCGAGTGTGTGACAATCTCAATAGTTGGGGGAGGTTGCAACCAGACGCAGAGGAGAGGAACCTTAAAGATGTGTCAGAGAAACATGGGGTCCTCCCTTGTTCCTAGAGACGGGGCTGAGCCAAATGATAAAGAAGAGACACTATATCCCCCAGAACTGTGCAGGCAGGGGGAAGGGGAGGCATTTTGGAGGTTCAAGTTGCTTGGTAACCTCTATCCCAGATTCTGAAGCACTTTAGGTACCCCCTTCCTCCCCTCTATCTAAGTCAACTTCCTCTACCCATCTTTCCTCAAGCTCTAAAATTCGCTAGAGCTGTATGTGTTTGGAGGGGTTACTCTCCAGCTCCCAGGAAGAAAGAACTGCCTGGATGACTTTGGGCAGATCACCTCCCTAGGTGATCCTTATTGTTAAAGAAGGGGTTGGGCTAGATAGTCACTGAGGTCCCTTTCAGCTCCACATCTAAGAGCTAAGGTTGTAAGGTATTCTCTTTGGAGAAAAGCCTTCCATCTATCATAAATGTTTTCTTGAGGACTAACTACCTGATATTTACTAAATTTTATTTGGTGAGAAAAGGGCTTCCCACTATTAATTATCTGATATTAAATAAGTTCTATATGAGAAAAGGCATTTCCATACTGATAACATTCCTAAGATTTCCTTCCAGTATGAATCTCTACCATCCAATAATACATGAACTACAGCAACCGTTGTCAAATCCTATACATCAATAAGTCTTCTCTTCGTTATGAGTTCTCTGATGTCGGCTAAGTCCTGTGTTCCAGCGAAAGGCCTTCCCACATTCACTACATTTATAAGGTTTCTCCCCAGTATGAATTATCTGATGTCGAATAAAATGAGAACTCCTGCGAAAAGCTTTCCCACATTCACAACATGCATATGGTTTTTCCCCTGTATGAGTTCGACGATGTCGAGTAAGGTGTGAGCTGTAGCGAAAGGTCTTCCCACATTGATTGCATTCATATGGTTTCTCTCCAGTGTGGATTTTGTGATGTTGAGTAAGGTGTGTAATCTGGCGGAAGGCCTTCCCACATTCATTGCATTTATAAGGCTTTTCTCCGGTATGAATTTTATGATGTCGACTAAGTTCTGCTCTCTGACAAAAGGCCTTCCCACATTCACGACATATGTAAGGTTTCTCTCCAGTATGAGTTATCTGGTGTTCAGTTAACTCAGTATTCCGGAGGAAAGTCTTTCCACATTCATTACATTCATAAGGTTTCTCTCCAGTATGAATCTTCTGATGTTGAGTAAGGCCTGAGTTTTGGCAGAAAGCCTTTCCACATTCACTGCATTTATAAGGTTTTTCTCCCGTATGAATTCTATGATGTTGAATAAGGCCTGAGCTCTGACGGAAGGCCTTTCCACACACATTACATTTATAAGGTTTTTCTCCCGTATGAATTCTATAATGTTGAGTAAGTCCTGTGCTCTGACGGAAAGTCTTGCCACATTCACTACATTCGTAAGTTTTTTCTCCAATATGTATTCCATGTTTCTTGATAAGTTCTAAATTATAACTGAAGGATTTTCCACATTTACTATACAAAGAAAATATCTTCTTTGAGCAAATATCATGTTTTCTTATCTCTGAATAGAGTCTGAAGCTCTTCTGCATGTCATACTCATGGAGACTTTTTTCAATCAATTCTCTCTGTTGTGGAAAAAAGATTGGCTTTAGATTGAAGCTTCTCCCATATTTATTATATTCAATTCTTCTTTCTTGATTGGGAGTTTTCCTTTGGATGAATTTTACTTGTTTAGAATGTCTTTCCTCTTCACTCATTTGTGTCTCTAATCTAGCATCATATTCCCAGGAATCTCTCAATTTAGAGACACAGGTACTACTTGGTTTAAGCATCTCATTGGATGATTCTTTTATAGAAATGTCCAGCTTTGGAGATGACTTTTCGACTTCAGAACTAGTTTCCCAATCTGAAAGAAATAAGACATTTTAAATATACTCTGTTTCAGAATATATGCTTTTTCCCTACTTTCTGTGTTTAACAGATTTTTTTGCCATCATTATTAAAAATATAGTCAACATGCATTTTTTTACCCTCCATCACTTTCTATGTCTTCTCAGATTTCTCTGTATGTTGCATATCTGTCATTTCATATGGCTTGACAATATCCAATGACATTTATATACCACTTTTTTTTTTTAACTTGGTAGAGAATGGAAAGGAAAACTGGGTTTGCAGTACCTGAAAGGATACAACCTAGAAGAAAAACTCAATTTGTTCTACTTGGCCCCAAAGACAAGAACAAGAAACAGAAAGTGGAAATAGAAGAGAAAAATCTAGGCTTGGTCAATGGAAATCCTTTCTAATAATCAGATCTAACCAAAAGTGGAATTGGAAAATTTGGCAGATGGTTGATTCCTCCGTATTAGACATGCTCAAACAAAAGCTAGATGGCCATTCCATGTAAAGTGGATTATCCAGTTACGGGTAGGACAAGATGGTCATTTAGGTCTCTTCTCATTTGTAAGTTCCAGGGAGTTATCGAGCTACACAACAGCATTTTTCTTGGAATTCAGCACTGTTTGGTCAGACTCAGAAAATACTCCTTAATAGCTCAATCTGAACACAAGTGAAATATTTCATGATCTTCCTTTGGCCATGTGCTGCTTGACTTTTATTAATGACTTAAAGTAAAGCATCAAGAAGATTCTTCACTGTCACTGTCCTCTCCAGGATCTTTTCTTTTTTTTTTTTTTAATTAAAACTTTTTATTTGCAAAACATATGTATGGGTAATTCTTCAACATTGACCCTTACAAAGCTCTCCATTACAAATTTTTCCCCCCTAGTCCCCACCCCCCCCAGATGGCAGGTAACCCACTACATGTTATGTTAAAATACTTGACAAATCGAATAGATGTATACATATTTCCACACTTATCATTGTTGTGCAAGAAAAATCATTTATTCAAGAAAAAACCAGAGAAAGGAAACACAATGCAAGCTAACATCAATAGAGAGCATGAAAATGCTATGTTGTTGAAAAGGTGCTCCAAATCACTATAGATCAGAGAAATGAAAATTAAGACGAGTCTGAGATATCACTACGCATCTGTCAGATTGGCTAAGATGACAGAAAAAGATAATGATAAATGTTGGAGGGGATGTGGGAAAACTGGAACACTGATACATTGTTGGTAGAACTGTGAATGGATCCAACCATTCTGGAGAGCAATTTGGAACTATGCTCAAAAAGTTATCAAACTGTGCATACCCTTGACCCAGCAGCATTTCTATTGGGTTTATATCCCAAGGAGATCTTAGAGGAGGGAAAGGGACCCACATGTGCAAAAATGTTTGTGGCAGCCCTTTTTGTAGTGGATAGAAACTGGGAACTGAGTGGATGCTCATCAATTGGAGAATGGCTGAATAATCTACGGCATATGAATGTTATAGAATATTATTGTTCTGTGAGAAACGGCCAGCAGGATGATTTCAGAGAGGCCTGGAGAGACTTGCATGAACTGATGCTGAGTGAAATGAGCAGAATCAGGAGATCATTATATACGGCAACTATGATGATCAATTCTGATGGACATGGTCCTCTTCAACAATGAGGTGATTGAAACCAGTTCCTATTGTTCAGCAATGAAGATAGTTATCTACATCCAGAGAGAGGCCTGAGGGAACTGAGTGTGAACCACAACACAGCATTTTAACGCTTTCTGTGAATATTTCCCTGCATTTTGTTTTCCTTCTTAGGTTGTTTTTTTTTTTTTTTCTCTCTTTCTAGATCTGATGTTTCTTATGCAGTAAGATAACTGTATAGACATGTATACATATATTGGATTTGTCATATAATTTAACATATTTAGCATATATTAGATTACCTGTCATTTAGGGGTGGGGGTGGGGGGAAGAAGGGGAAAAGCGTGGAACAAAAAAAAAGTTTTGCAAAGGTCAATATAGAAAAATCACTCATATGTTTTGTAAATAAAAAGCTTTTAATAAAAAAAAAAAGAAAATGTTATGTTGTGGTCCACATTTCATATCCCTCTCTCTGAGTGAATATGGCTTTCTTCACTGAACAACTGGAACTGGTTTGAAACATTTCATTGTTGAAGAGAGCCATGTTCATCATAATTGATCATCATATAGTCTTGTTGTTGCCGTGTATAATGATCTCCTGGTTCTGCTCATTTCACTCAGCATCAGTTCATGCAAGTCTCTCCAGGCCTCTCTGAAATCATCCTGCTGGTCGTTTCTTATAGAACAATAATATTCCAGGATCTTTTCTTAATACTATAACCCTCCATTTTAATCACCTCTGCCAGTTCATCATCACCCATGTTTCACATCGGTATCCTCATCAGCCTAGTCCGGGTCCTTAGCACCTCTCACTGAACAATTTTAATAGATTTTAAATTGGTCTCCATGCTTCTGGTCTTTGCCATCTGCAATCCAAACTTTCCACATAACTGCTAAATTAATATTCCTACAATTCAAATCTGGTTTCTCATAAATAACCTTTCATTTTCCACCTATGCACGGACCTAGAATGTACTTCTTCCTCAACTTGACCTTGTAGAATCCCTTCCAGGTTTTAAAGCTCAGCTTGGACATCATCTGCATACAGTGTCTTTCCTAATGGCCCTCTCAAAAATCATCTTATACAGCTTTATGTATAATTCATATTGACTTACATGTATACAAAATATAGGCCCCAGCAGAATGTCAGCTTTTTTGGGGGAACGGTTTTTTTGGTTGTTGTTGTTAGGTTTTTATTTTTTGGTCTCTGTGTCATCAACGCTTGCACAGAGCAGAAATTTACTACAAGCATCCTGCTAATATTGGGGATTGATCCCTCAGGCACTGTCCTGACTCTTTTTCTCTTTCTCTACACTCTCTCCTTTGCTGTTGATTTCAGCAGTTTCCAGGCATTTCAAAACCAACATGTCAAAGCTTCTGGAGGCATCCTTGATTCCTTCTCCCTTGAAGTATCCATTCAATAAGTCACCGTGTCTTTTCCATTCTACTTCCACAGCATCTCTTAAATCCATCCTAACTCAAGTCAAATTCTTACTGTAGGCCTGCATCACCTTTGTCAAGGATACCAAAGCCCTAATTGCACCCTTGCCTCCAAAGTCTTCCTTGTCCAAAGCATCCTCCAGAAAAGAGCCCAAACGTCCCCAAGCACAGGTCTGCTCAAGTCTTACACAGAACCCCACGGACTCTACAGAAAACATACAAAGTCCACAGGACAGCATCAGACTTGCTGCAACCTAGCTATCACTGCTATCCCCAGTTTTCTCTCCTTGCTCACCCTCTGAATCAAACAAGACTAAGAACTATGCTCAATTTCAGCAATTGCCCAAGTACATGAGGTGCCAGGGACACAGAGCCAACAACGACATTCACCTGAGCAATATTTGAAAGTCTTTCCACTCTCACTTTACTTCAGAGTGACCTGGATTCCTCCAAGACAGGGGCGATTTTGTTTTCATCACAATGTCATTGGCACCCAGCAGAGTCCTTACTGTTTACTGACTGAACTCCCTTCAGACGGGAATGCTCTCCCTCTTTGAAATACCTGGAGGGTGCGTGTATATACACACTTTAGACCTCCACCTCATTACTTACTTTCACCTACTTCCCTTCTGAGTCAAACTAGACTAAGAAGTTCTAGGCTCACAAAAGGAAGAGAATGATTTGTTTTTGTTTTTCTGTCCCCAAGAAAAAAACATAGACATATATGTACCTAAAAACACTGTTACACTGAAGAGAAAGGCTAGAAAAGGGGTCTCTAGACTGACAGCGAGATCTAAAAAAAAAAGATTATGTCAGGCTAGAGACTAGGCTAAGTGTAAAAAAAGGAAGGAAATTTAATAGAGGTGAATGTAATATCTTAAATTACAACTGGATTCAAAACAAATCAGCTTCACAAGTAAAACACAGGGTTTGATAAACCCAAAGACCCCTGCTTCTAGGATAAGTACTCACTATTCGGCAAAAACTGCTGGGAAAATTGGAAACTAGTGTGAAAGAAATTAGGGCTTGACCCACATCTAACACCACATACCAAGATAAGATCTAAATGGGTTCATGATCTAGATATTAAGAGTGATATTGTAAGCAAATTAGAGGAACGTAGTATAGTTTACCTCGCAGACCTGTGGAGAAGGAATAAATTTATGTCCAAAGAAGATATGGAACTCCTAAATGAACAGCAGATAGATAATTGTGATTATATTAAGTTAAAAAGTTTCTGTACAAATAAAACTAATGCAGACAAGATTAGGAGGGAAGCATTAAATTGGGAAATCATCTTTACATTTAATGGTTCTGATAAAGGTCTCATTTCTAAAATATATAGAGAATTGTCTCATATATATAAGAATTCAAGCCACTCTTCAATAGATAAGTCGTCAAGGGATATGAACAATTTTCAGATGATGAAATTAAAACCATCTCTAGTCATATGAAAAGTTGCTCCAAATCACTATTGATCAGAGAAATGTAAATTAAGACAACTCTGAGGTACCACTACACACCTGTCAGATTGGCTAAAATGACAGGAAAAGATAACGATGAATGTTGGAGGGGATGTGGGAAAGCTGGGACACTAATACATTGTTGGTGGAACTGTGAAAGGATCCAACCATTCTGGAGAGCAATTTGGAGCTATGCTCAAAAAGTTGTCAAACTGTGCATACCCTTTGACCCAGCAGTGTTTCTACTGGGCCTATATCCCAAAGAGATCTTAGAGGAGGGAAAGGGACCCACATGTGCAAGTGGCAGCCCTTTTTGTGGTGGCTAGAAACTGGAAACTGAAGGGATGCCCATCAATTGGAGAGTGGTTGAATAAATTATGGTATATGAATGTTATGGAATATTCTTGCTCTGTAAGAAACGACCAGCAGGACGATTTCAGAGAGGCTTGGAGAGACTTGCATGAACTGATGCTGAGTGAAATCAGCAGAACCAGGAGATCATTATACACGGCAACAACAATATTACATGATGATCAACTCTGATGGACATGGCTCTCTGCAACAAAGAATTGTCTCAAACCAGTTCCAATTGTTCACTGAAGAAGACCACATACACCCAGAGAGAGGGATATGAAATATGGACCACAACATAACATCTTCATGCTCTCTATTGAAGTTTGCTTGCATTGTGTTTCCTTTCTCTGATTTTCTTTTTTTTTTTTCTTGTAGATAGGATTTTTCTTGCACAACTTGTCAAGTATTTCAACATTATTAACATGTAGTGGACTTCCTGCCATCTAAGGGAGGGGAGGGGACTGGGGGTAAAATTTGTAATGGAAAGCTTTGTAAAGATCAATGCTGGGGAACTACCCATACATATGTTATACAAATAAAAAGCTTTAATAAAAAAAATAATAAAGAGGAAAAAATTTAAAAAAAAAAAAAAAAAACAAGTAAAACAGAGGGAAGAGTTTATCAGAAACCACATCCCCAGAAAAGAAGATTGTCCTTTCTACATGCTGCATTGGTCAATTCCCTGGGTTCTTTCTTGGGGCCACATTTCAGGAAGCCACCAACAAAAAGAATGATAAAAAGGAAGACTTAAGGGGCACACATACAGCATTTTACTATCTGAAGGGTTCTCCTCTCTGGCTTGTTCTACTTAGTCCAGAGAGCAGACCTACAGATAACTAGTGGACACTGAGACAACTGCAGGCACTTATCTACCTATTAAAATTACAGCAACAACAAAATAAAGATTCAATATTGTAAGTCAAGAAAAGAACTAAGGGAAAGGCATGGGAGGAAATGATTTTTTAATAAACATTTTTGAAACATCATTTTCTCCCATTTCTTTCCCTTAGTTCTTTTCTTGATTTACAATATTGAATCTTTATTTTGTTGTTGTTGCTGTAATTTTAATAGGTAGATAAATAAAAAGATTAGGGAAGGATGAGACATTTCTTTACATGTGGTATAAATGCAACAACAGCTTAGAAAAGTCACTTACGCTACATAAAAATAAATAAAAAACTGACAGCTTTGGAAATGTATACATATACTTCAATAGCAGCAAAGCAAAAATAAATAAATAAATAAACATATCATGTAAGCATAGACAAATAAGATTAAAAGATTCATCAGGGGGGCAGCTAGGTGGCGTAGTGGTTAGAGCACCAGCCCTGAACTCAGGAGGACCTGAGTTCAAATCTGGTCTCAGACACTTCCTAGCTGTGTGACCCTGGGCAAGTCACTTAACCCCAATTGCCTCAGCAAAAAGCAAAAAAAAAAAAAAAAAAGATTCATCAGGGCAGCTAGGTGAAATAGTGGATATTGTGTCTGGCCAAGACTCATCTTCCTGGGTTCAGATCTGACCTCCCTTATTAGTTGTGTAATTCTGGGCAAGACATCACTTAGTCCCATTTGTCTCAGTTTCTTCATCTGTAAAATGAACCGGAGAAGGAAATGGCAAATCACTCTAATACCTCTACCAAGGAAACCCCAAATGCAGTCACAGAGAGCTGGACATGACTGAAACAAATGAACAATCTATTTATAAAATCAATGAAATTCAAGAGAAAAAACAAATCGAGATAACATTGATACCAAGAGAGAGAAGTATACAAGTCCTACTAAATTTACATGTACATCTGGCAAAGTGACGGAAGTGATAGAGTTGGGAGTCGGGTTAGGATTAGGGTAAGAGAAATATAATTAATAAATATGATACTATTTGCCAAGTGCTTGGTTATTAAGCTACTTGGAGAAACAGAAGAATCATGAATAAAGACAATGAAAAGAAAAACTAAATATAAATATAGAAATGACTAAACAAATGCAGAAAAGTAGGCAGAGTAACAAAAAATACAGAAAGTTTCCCTGCCACTTCAACTCCTCCAAAGAGATGCTCTATGGACCATTCCATCCTTGGGACAGGCTGTGATCCCGGCCAAGAGGACTCAGATCCAGACCACGATCTCATGTAGATTGCAGCACCCTCTGTCATTCACAGATCCAGGGCACACGACAAGGAGTAGCACTTGCTGTACACCAAGCAAGGGACAAGCACAGAGGCCAGCAGTGGTGCAGTGGTTCTGATCCCAGACTGGGCAGCAGTTTCAGTTCCAGAATCCAAACCTGTCTGGAGTCTGCAGCAGAAGAACCAGGCCGCGAATCCCAGACCCAAGAGAGGCTGACAGTTCTGTCCTTCCCCCACCCCAACCAGAAGGAGCTTTCTGGTTGACTCAGAGACTCACAACAGTAAGACCTCAGTCGGAAAAAGCCAACAAATATGTTGTTCTAACCCAAACCAGGTCAAGAACTCATTGAGCTCTGACCAGCAGGCCAGAGATCAGATTAGGTCATGGATCAAGCTACTTGGGAACACTGGAAACTTGCAGGTCCCCAGCTTAAGCTATCCCTTACATCCTGTAACACTCCATATTTCCAGAAAAGCAGCATCAGAGGTAGTCTGGACATTCCTTCAGAAGTGTACAAAGTCTGGCCCTACAAAGTCTGAAGTCAAGAAGCAGGATGGAAGAACCAGCAAACAAATAAAAGAACCCCACCTTAAAAAGCTATCATGGTGATTCTCATGATCCAAACACAAACATTATCATCATAGCCAATATTTATATAGTACCTATGTGCCAGATATTGGGCTAAGCATGTTATGATTATTTTTTCATTTGATCCTCACATCAACCCTAGGAGGCAGATGCTCCCCATTTCATAGTTGAGGAAACTGAGGCAGAGTAAGTGACTGTCTATGGTCACAGGGCTAGTATAGGATCTGAGGCCTTACTTGAACTAAGTTCTTCCCGACTTCTGGCCCAAGTTCTATCCACTGCACTAGTGGATAGTGCATGAAACTTTTGATGCCTGAAACACACACATAAAAGAATGCCTCTAAAACATCTACAAGCAAAGCCTCAAAGAAAAACAAATTAAACTAAATCTTTTGGAAAAAATAAAGCAAGATTTTGAGGGAAAAGGAGTTAAAATATTTTTATAAATGAGAGCTATGGAAAAAAGAATTAGAAAGAAAATTAACAGCTTAGCCCATAAGATACAAAACCTTGCCCAAGTAACAAACTTTCTGAAAACTAGAATGGATCAAATAGAAACTGATTCCATTGATTTCAAGAAATATTAAAATAAAATTAAGAGACTGAAAAAAAGAGAAGAAAATGTAACAGCAAAAAAAAAACCTGAAATTAAAAAAAAAAAAACATAATTTAAGAATACCTGAAAGCTATGAGCATAAAAAGAATCTAGATATAATATTTCAAAAGATCTTAAGAGAAAACTGACCAGATCTCTTAGATCCAGAGATCAAAATGAGAACAGAAATATCTACCCTCCTAAAAGAAACTCCAACATAAAAATTCCCAGGAAAATTATATCCAAAATCCAGAGGAGGGAATAAGAGGGAGGTCCACTGAAGGCGGGAACAATTTATTCTAAGAGAAACAAACTCTACCTAAGAATGTAAATATTTACAAAATATTTACACTCTTTTGAAAATTAAAGAAATGTTTATCAATTGGGGAACGACTAAAGAAGTTGTGGTACATAACTCTGAGGGAGTATGGAGTACTCATTGTGCTATAAGAAAAGATGAAGGGCATGGTTTCAGAAAAACCTGGAAGACCTGTATTAATTGCAGTGCAAAATGGAGTAAAATAGAACAATTTATACCACAACAATATTGTAAAGACAGTTTTGAAAGACCTAGGAACTCTGATTAGTGTAATAATGGCCAACAACCATTTCAGAGGATTCATAAAAAATATGCTGACCATCTCCAGAAGACACAAAGGATTCAGAATATATAATGAGAAATTAGGAGCGAGGAGTGGAGAGAATGGCCAAATGTAGAAACTTATATTGTTAGCCTGAAAGGGTTTTATATTTCTTAACTGGAAAGGCTTGGGGGAGGAAAGAAGGTGGATTTATTTTTACTGAGTCAAAAAAATTAATTTAAAATAAATAAGCAAAAGATCTACTACCCACAGCTAGATAAAGCTAATGTTGTACCAACCAAATTAATTTATATCACTATCATAACACAAATCTCAATATTAACAAGTTCCTTAACATGGAATTTATTTAAATAAAACAGTAAGAAAATTTATAAACAGATAACATGAAGAGGAATTATAAACAAAGGAGGAGAGGAGGAATGGGGGACTTTATGTGGAGAAATAAACCGAAAAGAATATGAAAAGGAATTATGAACAAGGGAAAGAAGGGGAGAAAAGGGGTCTCACTTCAACAAATAAAAGAAATGATTGAAGATAAAATGGATGAATCTGATTATATAAAATTTTGCCTGGAAAAAAATCAGCATTTCTAATATTAAAAAAAGAACTAAGCTGGGAAAAAAAAATATTTGCCATAAATACTTCTCAATATCTGACATTTAAGAATTAAAGGCAATGATGCAAATTGTACGTACGATAGATTCATTTTACAAAAAATAAAAGATAAAAGGATATGAAGAGTCAGTTCTTTCATAAAAGAAACACTAATTGTCCATAACTACAAGAAATAATGTTCAAAATCTCTAGTAATAAAATACAAAAAAAAAAAATTCTGAAACAAAAAGAATGAAGATGGTTTTTAAATGGTGGCCAATCTATAAAGCTATGGAGGTGCACATGATGCCGCAGGTGGTAAGCTGAGAACTGAACTTAGCTTGCTAAAAAGCTGTCAGGTAACATTAGAGGGTCTGGAGTCAAGAAGAGCCACTTTCAGATCCACATTCAGACAACTGTAGCTCTGTGACCCTGGGCAGGTCACTTAACCTCTGTTGGCTTCAGTTTCCTCACCTGTAAAATGGCATAATCCTAACACTTACACCCTAGGGTTTCTGTGAGGATCAAATTAATATTTGTAAAGCACTTAACTTAGCCAGTGTCTGGCACACAATAAATGTTAGCAATTATTATCATCATCATTATCACCACATCATCCCCACCATCATCATCATCACCATTGTCATCATCATCATCATCACTCATTACCATCACCACCATCCTCACCCTCATTGGACTGTGCCCTGAGGGTATGACTGAAAGGAAACAGAGACTTCCTTTTCCCAACACAGTCACAGCAGCTTCATCTCTGGTACCAGCAGAACCTGGTACCGGCCAAGGTGCAGCTGAACAAAGCCTCCCTAGGAATGCAGCCCCATCCTTTCTTTTGGACTCAAAGAGAATCAAGGAGTCTTATTTAAAGGAGGAAACACCCAGAAATGGCCACTCTGATGCGGCTGGGATGTAAGATTTTTAAAAATGAGAAGGGCAATATAATTTTTAAAAAGACACCGAAGCAGCAGACATTGGAAGGGCCCTTTGATTATATTGTTCATGTTGCTACTTTTTCAAAAGGAAGAATAAGTTATCCCCAGGGAGGGAAGGCAGCTCAGGTGGAAGGGACAGCACAATCCTTGTGCTCCTACGGCTCCTCTGTTCCATGGGAAAGCCCCGGGACTGGTCTTTCTCTCCTGTGGCTCAAGGTCTCTGATGTCCATAAAGGACTCTGCGCCCCAGACCCCTCCCAGGTGAAACCAGTCAAGTGTCGCCCTGCTCCAGTAACCTCTGCCCTCCAAAGGGCTCGGCTGCCCGGGCCTCCCAAACTCACCTGCGCAGTTGCTTCCTGGGACGCCGCGCTCCGGCCACCAAGGTGCTCCGCCTTGTTCCAGCTGAGAGATCACGTCCGGCTTGGAGACGGCAAGGCCTGCTCATTGGAAAGGGCAAAGTCATGGGCCCCGAGGGATGTTTCCAGATTCCATCCCGTCCCCCGACCCTTCCAGGAGCGACAAGCATGAGGGGGAGACCCCGAAGGCAGAAGAGAGACCTAGTTTGTGTTCTTAGGAAACAACAGGCTGTCCCATGGCGGGCTGGGCTGCTCACTGACAGGATGGGGACTTCCCAGGTCCTCCCATATCTGTACTGGAGCTTGAGGGGACTCTGCCTCCAGCAAACCAGGAGTGCAAGAGGTCCAAAGTCAGGGACAGCACAATAAGCTGATAGTTTTCATTGGGGACCATGGAGCCTGAGGTCACAAAAGGATTAGCCCCATCTGGTCTGCACAACCCAACCCTAACTGCTAAACACCAATGGCCTTCCACAGCATTCACCACGGGAGGAAGCCAAGTCCCTCCAGGGGCCAGGCTTACCCAGGCCCGCCAGGTTCCGGTAGTTCTCCAGCATCACCTCCCGGTACAGCTCCTTCTGGGCCGGGCCCAGCTGCCCCCACTCCTCCCAGGTGAAGTCCACGGCCACATCCCGGAAGGTCACTGACTCCCGAAACACCAAAGAGAACCGTGCTGGCCTAGCGGTCATCCTTCCCATGGATCAGACCGGACAGGCTCAGGGTCTGCTCACAGCACCCGTACCTCAGGGGCCAGCCACATGTCCAAGTGCCTCAGCAGGGGTGAGATTCTGAACCATGTAAAAGAGTAAAAATGGGCTTTTTAATTCACCAGTATTGCGGCAACAAGCACTTTGGGAGGACCCTGGCTCTCCATTTTGCAGATGAGAAACCTGGGTTTAAGAAAGGCTAAGGAGCATCTTCCTGGTCACAGAACTACAAAGTCTCCTAAACGGGATCTGATTCTCCTCCTTGCTCCACAGCTTGGTCAGCCTTGCTGGTCATCTCCCCAGAGGAGCCTGGGGGGATCCCCACAATCAGCCAGGTAAGAGGCCACGCCTCAATACTGCAGGAGCAGAGCCACACTGACCTCCCCTGAAGCCAGCGTCACAGCCAAGGGCCCTCCATTTATAATGAGGAGTCTCTCCTACTGGAAAGCAAACGCCGGGACTCCTTCCTAGGGCCCAATGTAGCTGAAACATTTGCCCAAGCCATCCGAGTCCCTGCGACCTGAGAAGTGGAACCTGACTGGCATTTTCTGGCCAAACACCAGGACTCCATCAACCACAGCTTCGTGCCCGGGGCTCACTGGCCTTTAGGAGAGTCCGAGCTTCAGGCAGGCCTCCTGCCAATCCCAGCCATTCAGTCTCTGACTTCTCTGGGCCAGGCCCTGGGCCGGGGGTCCTGGAAGGGAAAGGCTCTGGCCTCGGGAGAACCAAGAGGGGCTTCCTGGAGGGGGTGGGGCTGGAGGAGAGTTGGGGCCCAGGGAAACCCAGAGGGGGAGGGGGGCAGTGGCAAGGTTGTGAGAAGTTCTGAATGCCACCCCTGCAGGTTACGGAGTGGGAGAGTGACGGCCAGGCCAGAGTTTTGGGGGACTGAATGGAGGAGACCTGAGGCTACTGAAAGGTGAGGTGGGGGACCACAGGAAGGTAGGGAAGGGGGCCCCTATAATGACCTGTTAAATACACAAGGGGTGCTGAGGAAAAGGGGAGGGTCCGAGGGGAAGGAGATCTGAGCAGGCTGGGGGGCAGGGGCTACAGCAGTAGGATGCAGCAGTCTGGCACAATTGATGGAGGAGAGGTTCTAGGCTGGGGCGGAGATCAGCTGCACCTAGAGAAGGATTAAGCCCGTGAGGAATAATGAGACCTTGAGAGAGAGAGAGCGAACCTTGGGGGGCACCTGCCACTCCTGAGCACAGCACAGAAGACCCGGCAAAGGGGACCCAGACGGAGCGGAGCGGGCCCAACAGAGGAGAAGAGGCGAGAACAAAGAAGATCCCGACCTTCCCCATGGGAGACAGCATCAAGGGGAACTTCAGCACCCTGAGGTGCTGCAAGGAAGGGCAAGAGAGAGGATCCCCAGAAAAGGCCATTCCAAGAGTCAGTTACAGGGCCATGGCTGAACGGGGCAAAGTCAGATTGCAGGAGGTCTGAGACAGAGACAGAGAGACAGGAGAGAAGAGAGATAGAGACAGAAAGAAGAGAGAGGAGTCAGAGAAACAGACACAGAGGCCAGGGGGGCACTGAGGGGCCGCGCTGAGGGGAGGAGGCACACCCCATAGGAGGAATGTCTGGCTCAGGGCCGGGGATCAAAAGTCCTTTCCTATCCTCCTCCCCTCCCCCACTCCGCACCAGGCACAGCACAAGTGGCATTTCATAAAGGCTCCTTCCCACTTCTGAGCCCGAGCCTCTGGGTCTCCATTAATCACTCAATGGCGAACACTGGAGAAGCACCTGCTGTATACTGGACTCTGCCCTCGAGGAAAAGGATTAAGCTCCCACTGTGCCCCCCCACACACACACACACACACAAGGCCCCTGCCACAGGCCGGACACCACTGGGAGCCACAGAGTCACGAGGCCCTAAGTTAGACCCTGAGCCTCTGTCTGCCTCAGTTTCCTCATCTATAAATTGGGGGGGCTGGCACTGCTTAAGCTTAGAGCGCAGCGCTAGGTACACAGCAGGCACTGCGCCAGTGCTTAGGGCGCTGGGGAGGTGGGGGTGGCCTAGAAGGCTGAGCTCAGCACCCTGACACGCCCTCTCCACTCACCCAGCCTGAGGGCTTCTGCCCGCATCCTGCTCTGGGCTGTTCACCAAGGAGGACGCCTCTGATTGGTTGCAGCTGCTCCTTGACCGTCCAATGGGTACAGCCGGCCGCCCACGGGAGAGGCGGAGCCCGAGGGCACACACGCGGCTCCCCGAAGACCCACCGCGGGTGACTGAAGCTCGGGCGCCGTCGTCTTCTCTGCCCCCGGGCTCGGTCTCGGGTTCGGCCAGGCTACAGGACTGCTGGACTCGGCTCCCGGGGCGGCTGACACGCCGCGGAGCCAAGGAGGCCGAGAGTACAGCAGAGACCGGAAGGGGCTGTCACTGCTGGGCCGCGGGACGGAAGTGACGTTTGAGCCCGCCTGCTCCGTCTTTCCTGCAATCCGAGTCTATGGAAACTGCCTTGATTGACAGGAGAGCGGGGGGCGGAGCAGGAAGTCGGGAATCCGAGTAGGAGTCTGGTGCCCCCTTGAGGCCGGGCGGCCGCGCTGCGCCCCGGAAGGCCGCCCCCTCCCTTGTGCCAGTGTTGTGCCTGAGGGGAAACAGCCCCTTCGAAGCCTGAGGGAGCTCAGAGCAGAGGTTTCCGGAGCCCAGAAAACTGATGTTCCAGGCCCCTTCAGTTCACCTCGGGGGACAAAGAAAAGCAAAACGTGCCCTGCCCTCAAGAAACCTTCATTCTGGTGGAGGAGCCAACGGTGCCACGGAGACTCGTGCCCGGTCCGTGGCAAAAGGCCCAGAGGTCCCGGAAAGGGACCCGGCATTCTGGAGGGCTTCCACGGGGTGGGGAGGAGTGGGAAGGGGGTGCTGAGTGAGAGAAGGGGTGCTGTGCGGGGCTGGGGGACCCCGGGAAGAGGGGAGGCATCTGAGACATCACCCCGAGCCGTGCAACCGACCTGGCCGCAAAGAGTTCATCACAGCATCCGTGGGAGCCAAGGAGGGAGCCTTGAGGACAGGGAGCGGGGGAAGGGTAGGAAGAGCCAGTCTAGGAGACTGAGCAGAATCAACCACATGAACGGGGTGGGGGAGGGGAGGGAGGTAAGAGAAAAAGCGTGAACAGAGAATGGCCAGGAGGAGACCAGGGCCAACCAAGGAGGATGAGAGGGAGATAAGAAAACCTGGACAGTGGCCCCCAGAGGGCATGGTGATCAATGATGTAATACCTGGAGATATCCCCAAAAGGAGACAGGGATCAATGATGTAAAGCCTGGAGATGTCCCCAAAAGGAGACAGGGATCAATGATGTAAAGCCTGGGGATGTCCCAAGAGGAGACAGGGATCAATGATGTAAAGCCTGGAGATGTATTCAAGAGGACACAGGGATCAATGATGTAAAGCCTGGAGATGTCCCCAAGGGGAAATGGTAATCAATGATGTAAAGCCTGGAGAAGTTTCCAAGAGGAGACAGTGATCAATGATGTAAAGCCTGGAGAAGTATTCAAGAGGACACAGGGATCAGTGATGAAAAGCCTGGAGAAGTATTCAAGAGGAGACAATGATCAATGATGTAAAGCCTGGAGAATGTCCCCAGAAAAAGACAGTGATCAATGATGTAAAACCTGGAGATGTATTCAAGAGGAGACAATGATCAATGATGTAAAGCCTGGAGAATGTTCCCAAGAGAAGACAGGGATCAATGATCTAAAGCCTGGAGTTGTGCTCAAGAGGAGACAGGGACCAATGATGTAAAGCTTGGAGATGTATTCAAGAGGAGACAGTGATTAATGATGATCAGTAATGTAAAGCCTGGAGAGTATCCCCAGAAGGAGACAGTGATCAGTGCTGTAAAGCCTGGAGATGTCCCCAAGAGGAAACGGTGATTAATGATGTAAAACCTGGAGTTGTACTCAAGAGGATATAGGGATCAATGATGTAAAGTCTGGAGAGTGCCCTTAAGAGCAGACAGTGATCAATGATGTTTTAAAGCCTGGAGAATGTTCCCAAGAAGAGACAGTGATCAGTTATGTAAAGCCTGGAGTGTCCCCAAGAGGAGAAAAATATCGATGTAAATCCTGGAGTTGTGCTCAAGAGGAGACAGGGATCAATAAAGTAAAGCCTGGAGAGTGTCCCCAGAAGGAGACTGTGATGAATGATGTAAAGTTTTACATAGACATCAAGAAGAATCAGGAGTGAGAAAAGGATCTTCAGTTTGGAAATGAAGAAATGATTTGAAGAAAGCAGTAACAGCTGAGTAGCCAATCAATCGATAAACATTTATGAAGGGCCTCCTAGATGCCAACCACTTGACTAAGCACACAGAATACAAGGCACAAAGGACAGTAATGAGACTGGAAGCTAGGTTGCAAAAAGATGGAAAGAGAGGGAAAGGGAAGGGCAGATGGTAGATGACTTTCTCAGATCTAGCTGGAAAAAGGAAGAGAGATACAGGAGAGGGCTTTGAATTTTTGCTGTTGTTATTATTGGGGATATTTTGGGGGAGCAGGTGATTTTGTACATATGTGTGCATATGTATATCCTTCCAATTACATGTTAAAAGAATCTTTTAAAATATTTTTCAAGTTTTAAGTTCTAAATTCTATCCCTTCCTCCTTTTCCCTTCTCCTTGAGACACTAAGAAATCATTTGCAATTATGTAAAATATTTCTATATTAGTCATTTTGTATAAGACTCAAATAAAAAAAATGGGGGGAAAGAGCATACTTCTGTCTGGTTTCAAATTAATCTCTGGAGATGGATAATATGCTTCATTATTAGTCCTTTGGGATTGTCTTGGATCATTGTATTACTGACAATAGCTAAGTCTTTCACAATTCTTCATCAAATAATATTGCTGTAATTGTGTACAACATTTTCCTGGCTTTGCTCACTTCACATATGTTCATGTAAGTTTTTCCAGGTTTTTCTGAAATTTGCCTTTTTTTTTCATTTCCTGTAGTTCAATAATATTCCATTGCAATTACATATCACAGCTTTTCTAGCCATTTTCCCAGTTGATGGGCATCCCTTCAATGTCCAATTCTTAGCCACCACAAAAAGGTAGGGAATAATATATCTATGTACTCATTTGTAAAAGAATTTGCAAAGGTTAACTCCCAGTCACAGTGGATAAATAGACAAAGGATAAATAGACATTATTTTTAGTAGCAAGTGTCTTTCTTACTGTTAAACACATTGATTTCTAAATGCATCCCTCCCTATTCCCTTATAGAGCCATATTTCCTTGCCACAAGGATCATTTAAAAAAAAAAAAAAAAAACAGTTCAACAAAACTAGCCAAAACATTGTAGATCTCACATCTGGTAGCATGTGGCTATTCCCAATCCATGATCCCCACATGTTCTTAATAGCCAGTTTTAAAATTCTTAACATCTGCAATAAGATACAAATTCAAAAAGACTTAAGGTATCAACTCATTGGAGGGAGCTAGATAGCTCAGTGGATAGACTAACTGGATCTGGAATCAAGAAAACCTGATTTCAAATTCAACCTCAAACATTTACTAGCTGTGTGACTTCGGGCAAGTCACTTAACCCTGTGAATAATGAATATAATAATACCTCATATGTGATACCAATTTGAGGCTACAAAGTACTTAGTAGCATCACTCTTTAACAAAAGTGCTGAAAGGACAGAATATTCCTATTTTACAGAGGAGAAAACAGCCTAGGAAAGCTAAGTATCATATTCAGAAACATAGTTGGTGCACAACCCAAGTCCACACCAAATGAAAATTTTTATCTCCTCCTCCTGGGCTTTTCCCACTATACCTTGCTTCTTTTTACAAGTCATCTCCAGTGCATCCCATTCACCATAAATCCCTTTTCATCACACATGCACCTCACTGTTTATTGCTCCTAGGATAAAACACAAACTTCTGTCTGGCAATTCCTTTTTAGCTGTCTTCCTTTTTTAGCTCTACCCCATCTTTCCAGGTCATCCATTAGTCTCCCTCACTCTAGATTCCAGCCAGACTTAATAAAACTCGCTGCTTCCATGTATGACAAGACATCTTGCCATCTTCCACCATTTCTTTGTATGTCTCCAGAAGGCTTTTCTTCCTTGCTCTTGCCTCGTGGAGTCCCTAAGTTTCTTCAGATCTCATCTCAAGGTTGACTTCCCACAGCCAATATTTCCCAATGCCTTCCCTCAATTAGTGCTGCCCCAAACGATTTTATATTTATCAAATATATGTAATTTAATTTATTCAATATAAATATATATTTAACTTAAATTTCTATTTAATACACAAATGCATTTATATAAATTTAAATAAAATTTATATATTTTCAATTCACTTGTGTGCATGTCCACTTTTTAGGTGCATATCCATATCAGTTCCCCTCCATTAGTATGTAAGTTCTCTTTCATTTTTGTCTGTAAGCCTAATCTTTAGCAGAGACTTGTGTGCTGTATTGAATAAATCTTTCTTTTGTTGACTAAATGGAGCTTTTAGTACTTATTGCCCAATTATTCTCCAAAGGGATGTTTACGGTTTTTCATTTTCTTGGATGGGAATCATTGTACTTACCTCTCTCTACACTTCTCTCCCAGATCTTTCTTTTTTGCCAAGTTTATTGGTATGAGGTGATACCTCAGTGTCCTTTCAAAGTACATTTCTTTAATCAGTCCCACGCACAGCTGGCCATATTTTTAAATCTTGCTCTTTCCCATATATTCACCACTTCAGTATTCAAGAACTCTGAAATTCCCTTTTCTGACCACAATCTCTTGGCTTCTCACTTCTCACTGGGTCTTCCCTGCCACACCCTGCTTTTCATCTACACTGTGACCTCCAATTCCTTGAGTCCTCAGGTCTCTTCCAGGTCATCATCCTTGTACTCCCCTACTGTTCCCATCTTAGACTTTGATGAATCAGTTCAATTGTACACTGTTCTCTGAAGTCCCTTTATCATGTCACCAAATGTGCCCTACCTATCAAGCCTCAGCCTTGGATCCCACCCACCATCTGCTTCTTTTGCTCCTACACATCTGCTGCTGAACAAAAGTGGGAAAATTCATGCAATCCTCCTGACTTTGGTCCAAATTTATATGATATAGCCCTCATACCTCCCTAATGGACTTAGTATCCTACTTACCAAGCAATTTTCCCAAACCTTTTCATTCTTTCTCAAAGCTCTCAGGGATCCCCCTTCTCTCACCCTCTCAGCTGAGAATCTTATATAAGGCCATTCCCTTCTCCACCTCCCTCCTTATCTTATGGTACTCAATGCCTTCTGCTGTTTCTTTCTTCCCTCTATCCCTCCCTTTCTGCCAAGATCTATGCCTTTAAAAATTATCCCATTCCATCTTGCTTTCTCCGGCAGATTGCTTCCTCTCTGTCATCCCCACGCTATCATTTGTCCTTTGTCTCTCCTGATCTACTAGTTGCTTTTCTATTGTCTACAAGCATACCCATGTCTCCCTCTTCTTCAAAAACTTTCACTTGATTCATCCTTCCTCAGCCATATCTCTCTGGCTTTTTGTGCCTAAATTCCTTGAGAAGCTTGTCTACAGTAGGTGCTTCCATTCCCTTACTCTCTCTATTTAACTCTCTAAAGTCTGGGTCCAACCTCTTCATTCAACTCCAGCCATTTTCTTCAAAGCTTCAATGATCTCTTAATGGCCAAATCCATTTTTCCCCTCAGTTCTCATTTTTGATCTCTGCATCTTTTGGCATGGTTTGATCAGCTTCCTGGATACCCCCGACTTAATATGACTTTTTTCATCTAACTAACCATTCCTTCTCAGACTGCTTTGTTGGATCTGTATCTAACTCATGCCTTTAATGTGGGTGTCCTAAGGAGCCTCCTTCTCTCTGCTATTTCACTTCTTGATTGCATAAGTTCTGATGAATTCAGCTGTCCAATCTAGATTGAGGATTCCCAAATCTAGTAGTCCAGCCCCAACCTCTCTGCTGATCTTCAGTCTCACATCTCCAATGGACACCAGTGGACAGTTTGTCCTGGGTGCTCTGTAGACATCTTAAACTGCACATGTCCCAAAGTGAATGAATGTATTATCTTCCTTCCCACATCTCTCCATCCAAACTTCCCTTTTCTGCTGGAATCACAGCAATCCTGCACAGGCTACAATCTAAGGGTGACCCTAGATGACTCACTACCTCTCATCCCTCTCTGCCCTCCATACTATTACTAAGGCCTCTTGATTTGATGAATGTCACATCTTTCACATAGAGCTGTTTTCCTCCTGTCACGCCTCAGTCCCCTCATGGAAGCCCTCACCCTCTCATTCTGGACTGTTGGGTGCACTGCCCTGTGGCTCCCTTTTAGGGTGTGTGTGTGTGTGTGTGTGTTTTCTGAGAGCTTGGCACTGGAGGCACTTCTAACTGGGAGGACCCGAGATTCTCCTGGAGAGAAATTCTTTCCATCTTGCTGGACTTGACTGGAGATCAATCAGTGAAGACTCAGCATCAGTTGACGGGCAGTTGGTGGGTGGCTAGGAGGGAGATACACTCCCATATGGGGTTTTCCACCACTGTGGGGCAACATTAGCAATACTCAAGATTCATTTATTAAAACGCCACTGTTTTCTGGAGCTCACAATGGAACGGGGAGACAGATGGAACTCTCTGTGTCCCAGGCTTTGGGCAGGAGGAGGCCAGAACGCAGTTGTGAGCATAGCCCATGGGGGAGGGGGGAGAAGCTCTCAGGACTTGCAAAGCCCGGGTTGGCTCCTTAGGAACTGGGGGCACACAGGCTGCAAGTCGGTGCCCACTCACACCTTGGGCGCTTCAAGCACCTCATAATACACCCTGAACAAGGCAGGGGGGTGGGAAGGGGAGGGCAGATTCGGAAACTGAGGTAAGCATCAGGCTAAGGAAGAGCCTCGGCTACATTTGAAGGCAGGACTTCCCAGCCACCCGACCACGGACTGAAAAGAAACTGGCCACGGGCAGAAATCTCCCGGAGCTTCCGGATTCCCCCTTTCCTTCCCTGGGCACAGCAGGGATTGGGGTTCCAGAGCTTCAGAGCAGGCAGAGAAGCAGGGATTCAGTATGCATACTTATGAAGTCCTGCGTCAGAACTACGCTTCCCAGAAGGCGCCGCGGGGAAGGCTTGCAGTTATATGAGGTAACTTCCGCTTTCCCAGGCCACTTTCTGTCCTGGAGATCCCTTCAGTCCTGCAGAGTCCTTGCACTGGGATCTGTGCCCTGGAGGTGAGACGGGGTCACTTGGCCCCCCGGTGGGAAGGGGGAGAGGCCTGACACACTCTCCAGCCCCTGATGCCCTCCCGAGCTGCGGCCCCCGGGGCGCCGAGCCTCTGCCCATCCCTCTGTTTCAGGGTTTGTGGAGAGGGGGAGTGCCTGCACACTGTCCTCCCCCCACCACTACCCCCTCTTTTCCCCGCCCTCTCCGAAAGAAGACGCTCCTATTGGCCCCCTGGGTATGCTCTGGCCACACCCTTTGCCATGATTTGAGCCAATGGAAGGCTCTGCTCCCCGCCCCCATCTTCCTCCTGTCCCTCCCCAAGACCTTCCTAGCCACCTCTCTGCATCAGCATCTGCAAGGCCCTGCCTCAGTTAACTGAAAAACGGGTCCAGGGCTTCCTGTGGGCCAGCATCTGCCAGAGCGCCCGCCACTTTCTGAGACCCTTGTGTGTCCCTTGAGGCCTGCCCTCGTCCCGAGGCCGCGCCTTTGATTCCGCTCTCTGGGTGTGGGCCCTACTCTCTCCCCGGACTCTCATGGCTCCCTTCTCCTTCCCAGGGGAGGATCCTGCCAGGTCTCCCGGGCGGAAGAGCAGAAGTGATGGCCCCCCAGGTGAGTGGAACCCTCCTTCCTCAGGGGGGGCTTTTGCTGTCCGTAGAACGTCATTCATGGATTCCATCTACTTACCAGGGACCTGGGATCCGCGTCCTTTCCAAGCGCACATGCGCCACTGACTCCGCTCCCTGACTCCCTCATTGCTTAAGCACCTGCTGTGTACCAGACCTCGTGTTCTGGGCCGGGAACACGGACTAGGTAGCGGACCTGGAAGGGGCCCGAGATGCCCAGCCCTGCCTCCTCTGCCCCCTTGGCCATCCTGTAATGAGGGACCTCCGGGGTCCGGGCCAATCTAAATCCATGGGCCGTTCTCTCGGACAAGCCCTGTGCTAGGATGATGTCACCTCCATCCCCAGACCCTGTGCTCCTCCAAGCCCTCTGCTGGGGGTGACACCACCTGCTCCCCCAAACCCTGTGCTCATGGTGCCGTCACTTGCTGCCCCAAGCCCTGTGCTGCTTCCCCAAGGCCTGAAGCCAGGCTGTCAGGCTCCAGATGCTTTCCCCCTTCCCAGGCCCAGGGCCTCCTTACCTTAGTGCTGGCCCCACTCTTGTGCCCCCCTTGGGTCCTTCTTCTGTCATGACATTCAAGGCATGTTACAGGGATTCTCTTTTCACCTGTGTTCAGAATCTACTACAAGCTCCATAATGGTGGAGTGGGGGGGGGGGAAATGAGCATCCGGCTTTGAGCTGATTAGGGTCACTGGATGGTTGAGGATTCTGCACATTTCATCCTTCTGCCAAGATTCATTGGATGGCTGGGGTCTGGGGGAGCCCTTATGTCTGTTGAGTGCATGAATATTTCAGGGGTCAGTGACCTTCCAGGACGTGATGGTGGACTTCACGCCAGAGGAGTGGCGGCAGCTGGGCCCTGCCCAGAAGGATCTGTACCGGGAAGTGATGCTGGAGAACTACCGGAACCTGGTGGGCCTGGGTGAGGACAGCTGTCCCTGGGACTCGGGGATGATCTGCTCGGGGCTGGGTCTCCTGTTTAGTTGTGATTCGGGTTTGGCTTTAGAATGCAGAAATGGTTGAAGAATGCCTTTATGGCCAAGAGACAGGACTCTCAACATGCTTGTCATCCACATTATGGTTTGTGAAACTGGAAACTGACCATTTTGTGGTCTTGTCTCTCATTGACTCTGTACCATCAGACCAGAGCTTCTCCCTAAATTTCCAGTGCAGGGCTTTGAAGACAGAAAAGTTCCAAATCATCTTAGCAAGAGGTGTGTTATATAAGCTAATTTTTATTCTAAGCTATCATCTATACTGTGCCCCAGTGTATTTCCTAAGAACACCAGCCAGAACATCCTTCAGGTGTCTCTTGTGCTACCTTCTGGACTACCCTATCATTCCCGCTGTTCTTGGAAGACATGGGGGCTAGGATTGAATTCTGAGTTGTGTCTCTGTCCCTACCACTTTGTTATTTCCATTGACCAGGCTTTGTGGCCGCCAAGCCAGATGTCATCTCTCAGTTGGAGCAAGGGGAGGCACTTTGGCTACCTGAGGATCGATTTCCAAGAAGCAGCTGCCCAAGTGAGTGGGTCGTTATATGCAGTAGCTCAGAGTCATTGCTGGTGTCTGTAAATGGGGAGAATTTTCCAATTCTTTACACCTGTGAAGAACAACTGAGGTTGTCTGTCATGAGCTCCTGAGTAGTACTGCATCTTCCCCTCCACCCATCAAGTAGCTAACTTTTCTTGTCCCTCTGGTCTCAGAGAAAGCTCAGGAGGGGATAGGTTTTTGTTCTCCCTTCTTCAATCATTACTTTATCAGTGTCCTTGAATCTCAGTCTCTAGTGGAAAACCTCCAGTAATGGCAAACACATTTTCTGCCCACTGAGTCTGCTGTGTACAAACAGGGTGACTAGGGCATTTTCTGTTTTTCTCTTAAATCATAAACTAGGTCCAAGCAACCTAGCTGCACAGTTTTATATTTGTGCCATCCCAATGAAGATTCATTAGAGATTAATCCTTTATAAGTTTGGGGAAGTGTAGTTGATGCCATGTTAGAGAAGAAGCAATTGGAGAAAAGCCAAAATTGCCAGAAGGATCCTTCCCACCAAAGTAAGTATACATGCAGATAATACAGGTAGTGGAAGCTTTGGTGTATTTCCATAAAACAGATTGATGGGCTCCATGCTACATTGTACATTGGTGAATTCTAATTGTGTCTCACATCTCTCACTTACGTGATCTAGACAAGTTTGGAGTGCCATCATGGCATCATGCTTCATGGCCTCCAAGCTGCTTCCAAATCTGAATGTCCCCCTCTAGTTATCTATCAAAGAGAGTCTCCATAAATGGGATCCACATAAAGAGTTTCCAATTCCATTCCAATGCAAGAAAACAGAATAGACACAATAACTGAGTGCTGTAGATGTCAAATGAAGGTGGGAAATATTTCTCTTTGTCCTGATTTGAAGTGAGAGTTGCTGGCCAGAAACCTCAAAAACCATAATTAATCTGAGAATTTCTTCCCTAACAAAGTACGTATTATTTGGCATCAGGCTCAAGACTTTGGAGGGAAAACTTAATGAGAATATAGGCTATATAGTCCATTCACTAGTAGATAATTGTTTCAAGCACATGAAGAGGCATAGTTTTTTGTGCTGAGAAATCACTGGACTCAACATCACTTTGTATTAGAGAAAAAATGTTATGCTATCATAACAACAGCAAATGATTTTTTAAAACTCTTCATCTAAAACTCAGAATGTAATCAGTACTGCCCAACTTGCTTCTCTTGAGATCAGTTCTCTTTCTCTTTTTTTAAATGTTAACTTGAAGGAAATAATGAGCATGTACTTCTTTCTGATATGTTTCCCTATTCTCTACTTTTAGTCTTCTGTTATATGTTTTTTGGCCACATGTAATCAGTGTATGGCTTCTGATCTTGTATTTCTCTTAGTGTTATCCTTCTCCTTATGCTTCTCTTATTCCAGTGAATCTAAAAGGAAAATATAATTATGAAGGTCAGACAGTAGTTTCATATGCCAGACTTTGTCCATCTGTAACCCAGACATTGGGCCACAGGCTTATTTTCAGCTTTCCGTTATTACAAATATTTTTGAAATCGACAGTTTTCATTTACTTTCAATGCTCTCCTTAGAGTACACTCTAATAATAAAATCACCAGGTCAAAAGCTTTAAGAACTCTTTTGTACCTGTTATTGTGTTTTCCCACATTATATTTCCAAAGAGTTGTCATCTACTCCACGGCTCTACAGAAGTATAATGGAGTTTAGCTTCAAGTATGGAGATTTAGGGATCACATGAACTAATTTCTTAAACCCATTATCTACTCTGTGCTCTTCACCAATACTCACTAGGAGCTTAAACCAGGCTATCTTTCAGATGTCTCTTATATTCACTTTTTGTCTGTCCCAACATGTCCACTGTTCCTAAAAGGAAGCAGATCTAGGATTAACTGAGGCATCCCTTTTTCCCCTTCACTTGCTATTTCTAATGAACAGCTTCCAAAAGAGATATATTTTTTTCAGTTGGTGCCAGAGGAAGAGCTGGAGGGGAAATAGGTGTCCCCAATATGATTGCCATTTCCTCATTTATTAGCTCAGAAGAAAAATCTGATTCCTGTAGGTTTCAAGCTGTTGTTAAATGGCAAAGAATGAGACCCATGTCTAATTAGACCTCCAGTCTGACACTGAAGTATAGTTTGATGGGCTAGCTAGATAGCCATCTTTTACTTTTTACTATAATACTTTTTTCAATAGATCTTTAAGACCCTGGACTTAATAATGGGTAATAAGACATAAAAAAAAATCAGGCTATATAATCCATTCATCAGTAGATAATTGTTTCAAGCACATGAAGAGGCATTTTTTTTTAATTTAGCATTGTATTTTTTCCCCAGCACATGTAAAAGTGATTTTCAACACTTGTTTTAAAAATTGAGTTCCAAATGCTCTCCCTCTCTCCCTACCACCCTCATTGAAAAGGCAAACAATTTGACATACGTTATACATGTGTAGTTATGCAAAGTATTTCTTTATTTATCAAGTTGCAAAATGTTCTCACAAAAATTTGTGCGCCGACTGGAAAAGAACATTGTACACAATAACAGCAATATTGTAAAATGATCAATTGTGAATGACTTAGCTATTCTCAACAATACAGTGTTCCAAGACGACTTGGAACAATTTCTGTTGAAAAATGCTATCCCTCTCCAGAGAAAGTACTGATGGAATCTGAATGTAGATCAAAGCATACTTTTTAAAAACTTTTGTTTTTCTTGGGTTTTTATTTTACTCTGTTTTTTTTTACAACACAGCATGTGGCCCATTATTGCTTATGGCTTAATAGTATTCCATCACAATCATATATCATCAATATTTAACCATTCCACAATTGGGGCATCCCCTAAATTTCCAATTCTTTGACACCAGAAAAGAGTTGCTATAAATATTTGGGCATAGTTCCAAATTGCTCTACACAATGGTTGCATCAGTTCACCATTCCACTGGTGGATTAGTGTCCCAGTTTTCCCACATCCCCTCCAACATTTGTTATTTATTTTTGCCCTATTAGCCAATCAAATAGATGTGAGGTAGTACCTCAGAATTTTTAAAATTTTCTTTTCTCCAATCTATACTGATTCAGAACATTTTTTAATGTGTTATAGACTGTTTTAATTATTTTATCTGAAAACTGACCGTATTTTTGATCATTTGTCAGTTTTGGGAATGGCTCTTATTTTCATAAATTTGACTTAGTTCTCTATATATTTGAGAGAGGAGGCCTTTATCAGAGAAATATAGTTATAATTGCTAACTATATTTTCACCATCTCTCCTCAAAAGTATTTTGCTTCTGACTGCCCTCTTTTAATCTGTCCTCCCTTCTTTCCTCCCCCTTTCTCTTATCCCCTTTCCCTTCTACTTTCCTATAGGGCAAGATAAATTTCTATTGAGGGTGTATGTTATTTCTTCTTTGAGCAAATTCTGATAAGAGTAAGATTCAAGCATTCCCCCCCCCAGTTCCTCTATCTTCCCTTCGACTGTAAAAATTTTTTCTTGCTACTTTTATGATATAATTTATTTCATTTTGTTTCTCCTTTCACTTTCTCCCAGTGTATTCCTCTTTTTCACCCCTTTGTTTGTTTGTTTGTTGTTTTCTTTTGTTTTTTTAGGTATCATCCCTTCATATTCAATTCTATACTTGGGCCCTTTGTCTATTTTTATTCCTAATTGCCCTAATAATGGATAAGTTTTAATGAGTTATAAATATAGCGTCTCATGTAGTAAGGTTAACAGTTTAAGTTTATTAATTTCCTTCTGGTTTTCCTTTCCTGTTTTATCTTTTTATGCTTTTCCCAAGTCTTGTATTTAAAAGTCAGATTTTCTGTTCATCTCTGTGTCTTTTCATCAGAAATGTTTTTTTTTTTCCTTTTTATTGGTAGGTGATTCTAGGTTGTAATCCTAGCTCCTTTCCCTTCCAAAAAATCCTATTCTAAACCTTCTGATCTTAAAGATAAAAAGCTGCTAAATTTTGTCCTGTGATTACATTATTAGAATTCTATTCCAGGCATGAAAGTTGTAAGATTTCACTGCAGAAATTTTCCTAGTTAATTTGTTCTCTTATGTTGATTACATAGGAATTATCTGAATAAATTGTGATATAGTAATGTAATTGAATATTATTATCGTGCCATAAGGGATGATAAATAGGAATGCCGAAAAAATATCTGACTCCTAAGAACTGATTCTGAGTAAATTAAACTGGAGAAACATAACTGTTGACTTACAGCTTTGTTACTAGTACTAAAAGGGAAATTAGGGCAATAAAAGAAACTTTAAAAAGCAGATTCATCTAGGGAAAAGAGGTTATTTACTGTTTTTTTTTTTTTCTTTCAGATTCAAATACTGGGCTTCGAATCAAAGAGTCAATTCCAAAGTTTGACCTTAAGGTGGAAGAATCAATCAAGAAAAGACTCTTGAGGCATGCCCCTTGGATCTTAATGTTGGGGGGAGGCTGGGATTGTTATTCAAGGCTGAAGGAGAAGCAGAATAAGAAGGATCAACATTTAAGACGAATAAAAATCACTAGAAGAAAATCTCCCAATGAAGTGAATATCCATGAATACAAAAATGACAAAAGCACTAGTCTACAGACACAGAAGCAGTTTTTTGTAGGAAAGAATCTTCTTCATAAATATAATAGACAGAGAAAGAACTTCAGAAAATATTCAGATGTAAAACAATATAAAACTTGGTTAAAGAAAATATTTTCTAATGGCAATAAATGTCAGAAATCCTTTAGCTCTGACTTTGATTATATTGAAAATCATAAAATACATACAGGAAAGAAATTTTCTCATTGTAATGAATGTGGGAAAACTTTCCTTCAGGACACTGAACTGATCCTACACCAGAAAATTCACAAAGGAGAAAAGATTTATGAATGCGCCAAGTGCAGAAAGGCTTTCCAAAAGAATTCATATCTTAGGAAACACCTGAAAATTCATAGTGGAGAGAAACCTTATAAATGCAATGAATGTGGGAAGGCTTTTCACTGGAGGTCACAGCTTACTGAACATCAGAGGATTCACACTGGTGAGAAATCTTTTGTATGTAATGAATGTGGGAAGGCCTTCCTAAGGGGCTATGAAATTATTCGACACCAGAGAATACATAATGGAGAAAAATCTCATGAATGTAGTGAATGTGGGAAGGTCTTTCGCCGGGCTTCATGTTTTATAAAACATCAGAGACTTCATTCTCTAGAGAAAATACATAAATGTGATGAATGTGGGAAGGCCTTTCACTGTACTTCACATCTTACTGAGCATCAGAAAACTCACTCTAGAGAGAAGCCTTATATGTGTAATGAATGTGGAAAGACTTTCCTCCGGGCCACTGAACTTACTCGACACCAGAGAAAACACATTGGAAGAAAACTTTATGAGTGCAATGATTGTGGAAAGACCTTCCAGCAGAATTCATACCTTCGAAGACATCAGAGAATTCATACGGGAGAGAAACCTTATGAATGTAGTGAATGTGGGAAAGCTTTTCTCCGGTCCACTGGACTTACTCGACACCAGAGGACACATACTGGAGGAAAACCTTATGAATGCAATGAATGTGGGAAAGCCTTCCGCCAAAATTCATACCTTATAGTTCATCAGAGAATTCACACTGGAGAGAAACCTTATGAATGTACTGAATGTGGGAAGGCCTTTGTCCGGAGCACTAATCTTAGTCAGCACCAGAGAACACACACAGGAGAAAAACCTTACAAATGCAGTGAATGTGGTAAGGCCTTCCGCTGTAAATCACACCTTATTGACCATCAAAGAATCCATACTAGAGAGAAACCTTATGTGTGCAATGAATGCGGCAGGGCTTTTGTCTCCAATTCTAATCTTAGTCATCACCAGAGAATTCATACTGGAGAGAAGCCATATGAATGTAATGAATGTGGGAAGGCTTTCTGTAAGAGAGCAGATCTTACTCAGCATCAGAGAACACATACTGGAGAGAAACCTTATGAGTGCAATGAATGTGGGAAGACCTTTAGCCAGAATTCATACCTTAGAAGACATCAGAGAATTCATACTGGAGAGAAACTTTATGCTTGTAATGAATGTGGGAAGACCTTCCTCTGGTCTCTTGAACTCACTCAACATCAGAGAATACATGCTGGAGAGAAACTTTATGAATGCAGTTAACATGGGAGGACCTTCATTCAAAAGACAATACTAATCCCATACCATAGAATTCATACTTGATAGAAATCTTATGTATGTAATGAATGGGGGGAAGATGTCTGTGCAGAGCACTAATCTTAGCACCAGAGAATTCATCCTTGAGAAAAACGTATGCTGAAAACCTTCCCTCAGAGCGTGGATTTTATGCATTACTATGGAATTTGTACTGCGGAGACCTTGTGGGTGTTTTTAATGTAGGAACGCTATCAGTCAGAAATACATCCAACTATATACATCATGGGATTTATACTGCAGAAAAACCTTATAAATGCAATGAATGTGGGAAGGCCTTTTGATGTAACTCATCTTATTCATCATTAAAATGTTTATATGGGAAAGAAAGCTGAATGCAATGAATGTGAGAAGATTATTTTCTTGAGAAAATCTGTTAATTGGCATCATCAAATTAGTACAAAGGAGAAAAATGGTTAATAAAAGAATGTTAAAAGGTATTTTCCAAGAGCACAGAGCTTATTCAAAATTAAAAAATTTAGGGAGATGGAGTAACTAGAAAAAGTATAGGCTAGTTCAACTCACTTAACCTCAACAGTAATCTAGAAAGTGCACTATGCTTATTTTAATAAAATTAAAGAAAGTTATAATGAGTCATTTTTCCAGCTCAGAGAGGCTTAGGTAAAAGTATTGGGCCAATGTCTCCATGAGACATCAAAAAATAGAAAAACGACAAAAGACTGGAAAAAAATAGGAAAAAATCTGAGGTAAATTATAACAAAAATAATAACAAAAACCACCCACAATGGACTACCTATAAAAAAGTCTACATTTTGTATTTCAAGAAATCTTAAAACTACCCAGATCTCTTAGAACTAGAGGGCAATATGGAAATAGGATCCATTGGTCCCCTACTGAAAAAAAGCCCCAAATGAAAAATCCCAAGAATATTGTAGCCAAAAATTTAGAGTTCCCAGATTTAAAAAAAAATAAAAATTACAAACCACAAGCATACATAAATAATTCAAGTATCACAAAATCACAATGAGAATGATACAATATTTAGCGGCCAGCAGAAAGAATGTGGAATATTTCATGTTCCAGAAGGCAAACAATCTAGGCGTATAGCTCAAAACTACTCACTGTGTATCTGGGTAGAAAAGAAGGAAAAAAATAGACATGGACTGTGTAGTCATAATGGATTAGAGTTAGATTATTTACATAGATGAAATTTATTACATTACATAGAAAGATGAAACAGGTAACCCCAAAAGGGACTCTGATTTCACCAAGGGTCTATGATTGCTTTTACTGTGTTTTGATAATCCTAGTATAGAGAGTTCGGGAATAGGAGAGGAACAATATACTACTGAGACTTCTCTAACTTCTCCACTATGTTTCTGCAAGCTCAATACTGGGAAAGCGTCTTGCAAAATTTCATTAGCCTTGATATTCCACTTTATTTCTCTTTGCTCCCCTGTTTGGAGAGTGGACCCATGAACTCCAAAATTTCCATTTAAGGAGGGAGCTGAGATCAGACATCTCATTTCTTATCCATTTGCACTTCATTATGATGCCAAGTTGGGTAATTTTTTCTCAGTCCTCCTTCCCTGCTTTTTAGATTCTTTTGTGTATTTACTTCCTCATTACACTGTAAGCTACTTCAGGGCAAGAACTGGATTTTTTTTTTTCATTTTTAGCACTTAGCACAGTACCTAGCACATAGCACTTAATAAATATTTATTGACTAGAGGAAGAAAGCATGGGGAAATTTATTTCACATAAATGAGATGTAAAAGTAGAAATCTGTACAACAATGCTGAGTGATTGGAAAGAAATAGAGTTGATATTTGTATCTCATTCATTTGACCTCAAAGGAGGGAAGAATACACATACACAAACATAATTTTGTACAGAAATTTTACCAATTAAAAAAAAAAACATGGAAGGGAGGTGGGAAAGTTAAGGGCAGAATTAATCAAAACTAAAAACACTTGAAGCGCCAGGGAGGGAAATGACAAATAGTGTAAGAAAATAGGAGGAAGGAAAAAACATAGCAATCATTACAGAGAAAGTGAGTAGCGTAAACTTGCCCATAAAACAGAAGGATTCGAAACTGGAATCCAATAGTATGTTGTCAACAAGAAACTCAATTGAAATAGATACAAAGTTAAAATAAAGGAGGGTAGAGCAGAATCTATTCTGCTGTATTTAAAATAAAAAAGTCAAAGGGGGCAATTATGATCTAAGCTAGGGAAAACAGAAAAAAATTAATTTAGAGAGGGAAACAAATATCAGTATTAAATATATGCACCCGAGGGATACCAGTTGTTAAAGGATGAATTAAATAAGTTAGACAAAATTAAATCTTACAAAAAAAAAAAAACCAAAAAACAAACAAACAAACAAATGAAGGACCTGAATAGAATTTAAGAAAAGCTAAATATAATAGGACACTGGGAAATATTGAATGGAAGTAGAAAACTATACTCCTACAAAAATTGATCATATATTAGAGCATAAAATTCTCACACATGAGAAAAGAAGCCAATCACCAGAAATAGAAAATATACTCACAATATGTAATTGTGTAATGCAATCTTTTATATAATTCAATAAATTTGTACTTAATAAAGGACCTTTGAAGGAAAAATTTTAAATTAATTATAAAGGTGCAGCCAAGAGGGCAGAGAAGAGGCAGAGGATTAATCTGAGCTGTCCCCAAAACACCTTTGAACACCATTAAATAATGCCATAAAATAAATTCCTCAACCAACAAAAGGACAGGGGTGAAACGATTTTCCAACCAAAGCCAACTTCAAAGGTCAGTAGGTAAGGTATGTTGCATGGGTGAGAATGAAGTACAGTCCACCACAGACCAGGTCCCAGCAAACCAGAAGCAGACCTTGGGAGCCATTAAATCACTAGCAGCTATGCTCCTTCCAGAGCTCTCAGCTGACAGATGATAAGGGATTGATCAGAAAGAGATTACAGGGGTCTCTTTGCTGGCTCTGGAGAAAGAACTCTTGCTTTGTACATGCTAACATCTGGGTTGCAATCCTAAGTGACAATCCCAGGGCAAGGAGGAGCCCTACTACACTAAAGCTTGTGGCCCCAATAGAGCAGGAACTCTCATCACAGTTTCAGGGCAGAAAGTCACAGACCAGAACAGAAGCCTGAAGAGAATAAACACACCTCTCCTTATATCATACCTCCTTGGAAGAACTGAAAGCTCAACTGCACAAAACCCTGAAGCTTGGGATAGTATGCTCTACACTCTGGAAACAGCTACACTTTAACAGAGTTAAAAGTCAAGAAATAGCCTGGAAAAATGAGTATACAACAAAAAAAATTCTGACCATAGAAAGTTGCAATGGTGACAAGAAAAATCAAAATATACACTCCAAAGAAGATAACAAAAGTCAAAGCTACAACATCCAAAGCCTCCAAGAAAAATATGAATTAACCTCAAACCATGGAAGAACTCAAAAAGATTTTGAAAATAAAAAGAGGTAGAGATAGAAGAAAATAGGGAAGAAAAATGAGAGATAGGGTGGGGGGCGGGGGGAGGGAAAGGAAAAGCTTTGGAAAAAAAAGTTTTTTTTTTTTGCAAAGGTCAAAAAAAAAAAGTAATGGTTAATAAATATTTATTAGATGCCTCTTGTATGCCAATCACTGTGCCAAGTACTGGTCTATGCCTGATATCTAGATATGTTTTTGTATCCGTATTGTCTAACTTAGTAACTGGTATATGCTTAATCAATGCTTATTGTCTTATTTTTTGAAATATACAACATTTCAACATAGAATAATAATTGTTTCCAGAGGCATTTGGCCACTAATAATAGAGTGCTAATGATTCAGCAGGTCTCTGCTCACAAATCATTTCATGTGCAAATGAGTATACAGATACACATTTTGGAATATAGGCATTTGTCAATGGCTATTTGTGAAATGAAACTGTAGCATTCTCTAAAAAGTTGTGTCTTAACTTGGAATTAAAATAGAAGGTTTTAAGATAAATAAAAAAAAAATGAGAGATATAAGAAAATCCTGAGAGAAGAGTTAACATGGATAAAAGAGACACAAAAAATTCTGAAGAAAATACCTTAAAAAACAGACTAGATCAAATAATAAAATAAGTACAAAAATCCAATGAGAAGAATATCTTGAAAATGAGAATTGGTTGAATGGAAAAAATATATAAAAATTCACTGAAGGAAAAAGAATTCCATAAAAAGTAGAACTGGCTAAATGAAAAAAAAAAATACAAAAGCATATTAATGAAAATAATTCCTTAAAAATTAGAACTGAGCAAGTGGAAGCTAATGACTTTATGAGAAATCAGGAAACAATAAAACAAAACCAAACGAATGAAAAAATAGAAGCCAACATGAAATAAATATCTAATTGGAAAAAATAACTGACTGGAAAACTGACCTGGAAATTAAATCCAGGATAGAGGATTTTAAACTGACTGGACTACCTGAAAGCCACAATTAAAGAAAGAGCCTAGATAATTATCTTTCAAGAAATTATCAAGGAAAACTGCCTTGGTATTCTAGAATCAGAGACTAAGATAGAAAATGAAAGAGTATACCAATCACCTTCTGAAAGAGATTCTAGAATTAAAACTCCCAGGAATATCATAGCCAAATTCCAGAGCTCCCAGGTCAAGGAGAAAATACTTCAGGCAGCAGAAAGAAACCTCGAATATCTTGCAGTCACAGGATAATACAAGATTTAGCAGCTTCTATCTTTAAGGATGAGAAGGCTTAGAAGATGATATTCTGGAAGGCAAAGGAGTTAGGATTACTATCAAGAATCATCTACCCAGCAAAACTGGGCCAGATTTGAACTCAGATCCTCCTGACTTCAGGGCTGGTGCTCATTGGCTTTTTGTACTTCTTTTTACCATTTGGCCAAATCTATTTTTAAAGTGTATTTTCATCAACACTTCAGGGAGAAAAAGAGATATTCAATGCAGTAGAGAATTTTCAATTATTCCATATGAAAAGAAAGAGCTAAACAGAAAATTAGACTTTCAAATACAAGACTCTAGAGAAGCATAAAAAGGTAAACAGGAAAGGGAAATCATAAGGGACTTACTAACTGTTTGCATTCCCACATGGGAAAATACTTGTAACTCATTGAAACTTTCTCATTATTAGGGCAATTAGAACTATAAACAGAGGACACAGGTGTGAATTTAATATGAAGGGATGGTATCTAAAAATATAAAGCTGGAGATCCTTGGAGGCAGACCAAGATGGTGGAGTAAAGGCAGAAACTTTACTCACCTGAACTCTGCCCTCCACATACCCTCAAATAATGACTCTAAAGAAATTTTTAGAGCATTAGAACCCACAAAAAGAAAAGTAAAACAATTTTCTAGCCCAGGACAACTTAGGTCTGTTACACCAGGCTGAGAGTGAAGTATGGTCCAGCACAGGCCACAGCAAACCAGGAGCAGGTCTTGGAAGCCACTGAACCAGCAGAATCTTGGCTTATTCTAGAACTCTCAGCCCACAGGAGGTAAATGGGGTTGAACACCCAGTCTGATAGAGATTACAAAGGGTCTCCTTACTAGCACTGAGACAGATCTCTGTTGCTTTGCCCTTATTTTGATCATGTTGCACAGTAGAACTTATGACCACAGTGGAGTAGGAACCCTCCTCATAGTTCCAGAGCAGAAAATAATGCTTGTGGTCACTCACAGATAAGAAGAGTAGTAAACATCTTTCTTTAGACCACACTACCTTGGAAAACCTGAAAACTTACAGGTCTCAGGATGTACCTCTGAAAACAGCTGCACAAAAACCCAGAAGCTTGAGACAATTAACCTTCCACCCTGGAATTAGAGCCTTTTTTAAACAAAGAGTTAAAGGTCAAGTAATGAGCTGAGGAAATGAGAAAACAGCAGAAAAAGATTCTGGTCTTAGAAAGTTACTATGGTAACAAAATCAAAATACACACTCAGAAAATAACAAAGTCAAAGCTCCCATATCCAAAGCCTCAAGAACAATATGAATGGGTCTCAGGCCATAAAAGAACTCAAAAAGGATTTTGAAAATTAAGTAACAGAGATAGAGGGAAGAAATGGGAAAAGAAATGTGATGCAAGAAAATCATGAAAAACAAGCCAACAGATTAGTAAAGGACACACACACACACACACACACACACACACACACACACACACACACACGAAAAAAAATATTGATGAAAACAACACTTTAAAAGTAGACTTGGCCAAATAGTAAAAAGAAGTATAAAAACCAATGAGTACCAGCCCTGAAGTCAGGAGAAACAGAGAGTTCAAATCTGGCCTCAGACACTTAACACTTTCTAGTTGTGTGACCCTGAGCAAATCACTTAATCCCAATTGTCTCAGAAAAAAAAAAAGCCAATGAGGAGAAGAATGTCTTAAAAGGCAGAATTAGCTAAGTAGGAAAAAAATCCACTGACAAAAACAATTCCTTTGAAAGTAGAATTGACTAGATGGGGGGAAAAAAAGATAGAAAAACTCAATGAAGACAATAATTCCTTAAAAATTATAATTGAGCAAATGGATGTTAATGACTTTATGAAAAAATCAGGAAACAATTGTTTTTAAAAATAATGAGAGACAGTGTGAAATATCTTATTGGAAAAAGCAAGTTGACCTGAAAAATAGATCCAGGAAAGATTATTTAAAAAAAAAAATTGGACTACCTAAAATACATGGTCAAAACAAAACAAAACAAAACAAAAAAGAACCTAGACATCATCTTTCAAGAAACTGAAAGAATCCATCAATCATTTCCTAAAAATGATCCCAAAGTAAAAAATCCCTGGAATATTATGGCCAAATTCCAGAGCTCCAAGGTCAAAGAGAAAATACTGCAGACAGCCTTAAAGAAACAATACATGTATTTTGGAACCACAGTCAGGATAACACAAGATTAGCAGTTTCTCACCTTCAAGTATCAGAGCTTGGAATATGATATCCTAGAAGGCAAAGGATCTAGGATTACAACTAAGAATCACCTACCTAGCAAAACTGAGTATAAACCTTCAGACAGAAAATGGACATTCTGTGAAATAAAGAATTTTCAAGTTTTCTTGAAGAAATGACCAGAATTGAGTAGAAAATTTGACTTTCAAATACAAAATCTCTAAAGGAGCATAAAAAGGTAAACAGAACAGGGAAATCATAAGGAATTTAATAAGGTTAAAATCTTTACATCCATACATGTGGGAAGATGATGCATGTAACTCATAAGAACTTTCTCTTTATTAGGGCAGGTAGGAGTAGACAGAGAAAGAATTTACCACCAGTGCAGTAGTTGATAGATTTCAAGTTTGCTCTCATTGAAGGCATTTGACAACATGTTTGAAAACATCTTGCTAAAAAGCATGGAAGCAAGTACACAACCTTGTTTCACTTGACTGATGATTAGGAAACTCAAGAGCATTGTCTGTTTTCCAGAACCCAGTCAAGCATGTCATCAGAAAATTGACTTACTAGGGGCAGCTAGGTGGCGCAGTGGATAGAGCACCAACCCTGAAGTCAGGAGGATCTGAGTTCAAATGTGGTCTCAGACACTTAACAATTTCCTGACTGTGTGACCCTGGGCAAGTCACTTAACCCTAATTGCCTAATTAAAAAAATGACTTACTATACTGATGAACTTCTTTGGCCAACTGAATTTTGCTTTAATTTTCCATAAGCCCTCATGACTGACAGTATCAAAAGCCGTGGTCAAATCTACAAATGTTATATACAGACCTCTGTTCTGCTCTTGGAATTTCTCCTAGAGAAATTCTCTCTTTAAGCAGTAAACACCATACCAACTGTTCCTCAGCCCCTTCTGAAGCCACACTGGCTCTCAGGTAGATAACCTTTTTCTAGGTGTAGAGTCAGCCTCTTAAGGAGGACTCTGACAAGAATCTTGCCAGCAAGGACTAAGAGAGAGGTAATCACAAATGCCACATGTATATTTGCCAAATATATATATATATATATATATTATGTATGTATATATGTATATATATATTATGTATATATATATATATTATGGGGAACTCACACAGGGCAAGCACTCACAAGGTGGTGAGAAAAAGTGATACGACATTCTCAAGGTTTCTCTAAAGAAATTTAGAATTGATTGTATGACATAGGAGACCCGGAATAAGACCACCCACCATGACATGCCCTCATCAGAGAAGGTGCTGTGCTTTATGAGCAAAGCAAAATTGAATTAGCCCAAAAGAAACATAAAATGTGGAAAATTAGAGAAGCCACCCCAAATGTTCACAGGAACTATTTGTATCAAACCTGTGCCAGAGCACTCTGAGCTTGTATCATTTTGATCAACTACAGTCTCTGTAATTCGACTCTCATATAGTAATGTCATTTTGGTTCTCTTCAAGTATGAAGAACATTGACCAACCAATAGACATAAGGCATGAGTATTAGCTGAATATAAAGGGATGATATCTAAAAAAAAAATAAAATTGAGAGGTAAGAGAGAAATATACTGGGAGTGAGGGAAAGAGAGAATATAGAATGGGGTAAATTATCTCATGTAAAAGAGGCAAAAAAGCTTTTATACTGGAGGGAAAGAAGGGGGATGTAAGGAAGAGTGAGTGAACTTTACTCTCATCAGAATTGACTTAAAGAGGGAATAAAATACACATTCAATTGAGTATTTTTAAAAATCTATTTCATTCTACAGGATAGTAGGAGGGAAAGAGTGGCAGTAATAGGAAGGAAGGGGATAATCAGAAACAAATTGCTTTTGGGGAAGGATAGGATAAAAGAAGAGAGAATAGAATACATGGAGGAGGGGGAAGGGGTACAGTTAGGAAAAGTAATTGGAAAAAAATTAAAGCAAATTTCTGATAAAGGCTTCATTTCTCAAACATATGGAGAACTGAGTCAAATTTGTAAAAATAAGAGCCATTCCCCAAATGATAAATGATCAAAAGGTAAGAATAATTTTCAGATGAAATAATCATAGTTTTCTATAGCTATGTGGGAAAAAATATTCTATCTCTATTAATTGGAGAAAAGCAAATTAAAACAATTCTGAGGTTCTACCACATATCTATTAGATTAGCTAATGGGAAAGAAAAGAAAAGTAGCAAATATTGGAAGGGATGTGGGGAAAATGAGATATTATTGCACAAATATTGATAGAATTGTGAACTGATTCTACTATTCTATAGAGCAATTTGGAACTATGCCTAAGGGCTATAAAATCATGCATACCCTTCGACCTAGCACTAACATTGCTCTGTCTGTATCCCAAAAGAGATTTTTTTTAAAAGAAAAAGAACTGTATGTACACAAAAATGTTTATAGCAGCTCTTGATACCTATCAGTTGGGGAATGGCTGAATAAATTGTGGTATGTGATTATGATGCAAAATATAGTGTTATGAGAAATGATGATCTGGATGTTCTTAGAAAACCTTGAAAGATTTCCATAAGCTGCTGCAAAGTTAAATGTACAGTATACAAAGTAATAGCGACATTACCTGTATATGCATCCCCAAAACAGCATACTTTTCAGCACATAGTAGGTATTTAATAAATATTTTCATTTTTCCCATCCCCCCCAAATAAAACTAAGGTGTGAGAAACAGGAATGCACTGGGAGAGTGCAAAGAAAAGGAGGGGTAGAATGGGCAGAAAGGAGTAAAAGAGGCAAGAAAAAGCTTTTACAATGGAGGAGAAGGTAGGGGAAGTGAGAGGGAGGGAGTGAATCTTACTCATCAGAATTGACTCAAAGAGGGAATGATGTATACATTCAATTGGATATAGAAATCTAGTTTATCCTGCAGGAAACTAGGAGAAGGGAATATGAGAAGAGGGAAGGGGGAGAAAGAAGGGCAAATTGGGGAGGCAGTAGTCAGAAGCAAAACACTTTTGAGGAAGGACAGGGTGAAAGGAGAAAATAGAAAAAAAACAATAGGAAAGAGAGAAATATAGTTAATAATCATAGCTGTGTTTCTCTAAGAAAGGCTTCATCTCTCAAATACACAGAGAAATGAGTCAAATTTATAAAAAATAAGCGCCATTCCCCAACTGATAATTGAGCAAGAAATATAAACAATAGTAATGTAGTAATCAAAGCTAACTACATATCAGGTGCTCTAAATCACTATTGATTAGAGAAATGCAAATTGAGATAATTTTGAGGTACTGTCTCATTACCTATTAGATTGGTTAATAGAACAGAAAAGGAGAATGGCAATTGTTAGAGGGGATATAGGAAAAATGAGACTAAGTAATATACCATTGGTGGAGTTGTAAAGTGATTCAACCATTTTGTAGAGCAATTGATTTAACAAAGGTCCTAGTAAAATAGGACCTGTCCTTGAAAATCAAAAGGGGTCCAAAGCACATGACATCTGAGGTAGACAGCTGTTCCCAAGGGGCCAGGATGAGAAATAGACAATAGCAGACATAGACGACCAAATCCAAGAAACTGGACATGGCCTGATGTTTGCGGTTGCTTTCTTCTACAAACTGAAGCCTTTCATTTCTCCCTCCTATAGCAGTCTCTGGCCAGCTCCTACTACCACAAATATCCCTGAACAGAATTGGGACATCTCATAACACTGCCAAAATCCACTGTAATATGGGCAGAGCAGGAGCCTGCCCTAACAAATCAGGCATCAGACCTCTGACCTTTGCTTACAACAAAGACAACTATAAAGGCATCTATTCAATTTCTGGATTCATATGGAAATCCCAGAAAAGCTTCTTGGTCTGTAACACTGCCAGAGCTAAATATCCATACCTGAGGCACTGTACTCCTTGAATTTCACTCATTCTACCTGGGGTTCACCCTCTAATGCCCTTATTTTTCTGTTGAATTGAGTCCTTCCATGGAACTGTATTTACGTGTCTCTATTTGTTCCCTCCTTTCTGGGAAGACTTCTGTACTTTTGTCTACATTATGCCTAAATTGTACGTACTTCCAAGAAATCCCTCCACTGAAGTTCCTCTCAAATTAAAATTATCCCTCCATCAGCAACAGAGGCTCACTTTTCTTGCCCATGTAACCCTCTGGTTGCCCTAATCTAGACACATTCATGTTTTTCAAAGCCCTTTATACAATATAGTGCTCAGGCTTGCATACAACGCTCTTAATGTGGTCCAACAGAGGCAGTGGAGGATGAGACTAACACATATTTAGTTCCAGACAATATAACTCACTTACCATAACCTAACACTTTACTTTTTTTTTTTCTTGAGGGTGGGAATGCTATATCACACTGACTTATATTGATTTTGTAGTTCTCATTCTGAAGAATGATCATGGCTAAAATTACCATGTATTGATTTTATATATTCTTATCATTATTTTAAAAGCATTTTATTTAGGTGATTTTTTTTTACATTACATTTACAGGTTACTTCCATTTTGTAAAAGATGTTTTGTACAAAATTAAACACTTAAGGATAGAGTGACCTCAATTGAAAATACATGCAACATTCCACATCTGTGGAAATATCCAAAACTTTATATTTGAAATTTAAAAAATATATATTTTAACTCCCCTCTCACCCTCCACATTAAAAAACAATCTGTTACAAATATAATCAAGCAAAAATACATTCTTTCACTGGCTATATAAAAAAACACATGCCTCATTCTGCATTTTCTTATTACCTTTGTCAGAAAGTACAGCACGTTGCCCCATTGGTCCTTTGGAGTCATGGATGGAACCTGTATTGATCACAATTCTTACGGCTTTCAAAGTTGTTTGACTTTATAATATATTATTGTATAAACTAATCTTCAGTACTATTGTTCTTTAGCACTTTAGAAAGGTCTTCAAAATTGTTTTTATGATATTGATGTGAGTAAACAAACACTTTTCTCTTTCTGCTTAAACAAGCCTTTCCATGTCTCCTTGAAATCAACTGTTCTTCTATTTCTTATAGCATGGTAGTACCCCATTACATTCATATATCATATCTTCAGTCACTCCTCAGTTGACAAAGTAAAATTTTTAGTTTTCAGAGCTTTTGCTACTGCAAAAAGAGCTACTTCAAACATGCTTGTACACATCAGCCCTTTTCCTCTTTGATTTCTTTTGGATAAGGGACTAGCAGTGGGGCAACTGAGTCAAAGGGCACATACTTTTAGTATATGTGTATGTGCGTGTCTCTGTGTGTGAATTCAAATTGCTTTTTAGAATGGTTGTAACCATTTATAGATGCACTGCAATATACCAACACCCCTCTTTTGCCATATATATCATCTTCCTTTTCTGTCACCTGATATATATGAGGTGGAATCTCAGAATTGCTTCAATATGCATTAGTTGTGATTTGAAGATATCTTAGCTAGCTAGACATGTCAGAGTGTAGGACTTTGAGCTGGGAAAACCTGAGTTCAAATTCTGCCTGAGAGACTTCCTGGCTGTGTGCTCCTGGTCAAGTTAATTAACTGCTCTCTGCCTGCATCAATTTCCCCAACTCTGAAAGGGGAAAATAATCATATCTACTATATGGTATTGTTAATATATATATATATATATATATATATATATATATATATATATATATATATATATAAAGTGCTTTACAAAGCTTAAGGTGCTATATAAGGGATAGCTATGAAATTATTATTTTATGGCTATAGATGACCTCTTGAGAACTACCTACTCATTCCTCAGACCATGTATCAATTAGGGAATGGCTCCTGTTTTTAGAAATTTCAATCTGTTCTTTACCTTGAAAATATGACTTTTATCAAAGAAGCTTGCGGTGATGAGTTCCCTCTCCCCACACTGTTTCCTTTTTTAATCTTAAGTTTATTAAAATTGTTTTGCAAAAACTTTTTAAAAAATGTTATATAAGGGGCAGCCAGTTGATGTAGTGGATAGAACACTGGACAGGAAGTCAGGAGGACCTGAGTTCAAATCTGGCCTCAGACTCTTAACCCTTCATGACTGTGTGACCCTGGGCAAGTCACTTAATCGCAATTGCCTCAGGGAAAAAAATGTTATATAATCAAAATTATACATTTTATCTTTCGTGATCTTCTCTATCCTTTGTTTAGACAAAAACTTAACTTCTTTCCATATATTTGATAGGTAATTTTCCCCATGTTTTCTTACTTTAATTTTATAATATTTTATAGCCTGATTTTAGGAAAAAATATAAACTTAACCATGTTAATAACAAAATCCAAAAAGTATTTGATTTTATCAACAGATGCAGAAAAAGCTTTTGACAAAATACAATAATAACCTGTCAAAAATATCATAACATTGAAAAATAAAAGCATCTTTTCATAAAATGGGCAATAGAATATATCTAAATGCAAGAGTTACTACTATAGGTAAAGGACATAAACTAGAATTCTTTCCAATAAAATCCCGAGTGAAACAAAAATCCACTTTTATCTGATATGGTATTAGAAATGCAATAAGTTTAGGTTAAAAAAAGAAATTATCACTCAGTAGATAATATGATGGTATACTGAATAAACCTTAAAGAATCAACTAAAAATTAAACAATAATTTCAACAAATTTTCAGGATATGGCAAATCCACAAAACTCATCAGCTTTTCTACTATAATACCAACAAACCCCAGCAGGACAGGGAAATTCCCTTTCACTTATCTACAGAATTTATAAAATACTTGGGAGTCTATCTACAAATACATATATCATAAATATGGAAACATAACTGTTTAAAGAAATAATAAAAACATTAATGGCTCATGAGTAAAATGTCAACATACTAAAAATAACACTACCTAAATCAATTTACTCATTTAATGTTATTACGATCAAAATACCAAAGGATTCTTTAAAAATAGTGAAATTTACATGCAGGCAAAAAAAAAAAATCAAGAATCTCAAGGGAAATAATAAAAAAAGTAGAAATAAAAAGGTACAGCAGTGCCAGATCTAAAACTAAATTATAGAACAAAAATTTCTCAAAACATTTTGCATTGGCCAAAACCATCAATCAGGGAAACAAATTTGGCAGGATGGATCTAATAACCTAGTAGCTGACACACACAAAGACCCCAATTATTAAGATAAGGATTTACTACCTGAATAGCCATCTGGAAGAAGTTAGATTCAAACCAACAACTGATACTAAGCTAAACTAAGCTTCAAATGGATGCAGGACTAAGCTATAAAAGGTTACATCACAAAGCATTAGAGAAACCAAAAAACCTTTCGCACAATGTCTGGGTTATATAGTAGCTGCACGACTGCTTTTATTGTTTAATTAGTTTGCCTACTTTTTAGCATTGCTTTCATTCACATTATTGTCAATGTGCAGACTGGTCGCCTGGATCAGCTTTCTTCAATTAATGTCATTTCAATTAATATGCTTATTTCTCTGCACCTCTAAATTCTTCATAACTGTCATTTCTTGAGGTGCAATAATCTATAATGATACAAATATTCCAGAATTTGTTCATTCCCCAGACAATGGGATCCATATTAGTTATCACAAAAATGAGTTTTTTGGTATAGATTAGGGACCTTCCTTGGTGTCTTTCATTTCCTAGACTTTATGAACAGAAGTGGGATCACAATAGGTGATACAAATAAAGAGGTCGGTGATTTTTTTTTTGCATAATTTCACATTATTTTCTCAAAATGGTCAAATCAATTTGCAGTTCTTCCAATAAAGCCTGAATTCTACAGTTCCTCCAACACTCAATCTGTTATTATCCCTGTCATTTTGAAACCAAATTTTTTAGAAACAAACTATTCTCTACTTCTACCCCCATCTTGTACTTGGAATTTAGACTAGTAGAACCCAAATATAATAGCATCAATATCTTCTTTTTAATTTTGAATTCAATGCTCCAATCCATTAAGGTTTCTTTAAATCTTAAATGTCATCCATTATGTTAATTATACTTACCAGTTCTGTGCCATTTACAAATATGACAAGCATAATATCCAGGCCTTTATGTGAGTCATTTACAAAAATGGTAAAACAGCAGAGGTCCAAGAACTGATCCCTAAGGCACTTATGTAGAGGCCACCTAGTAAATTGTACCTAAAGCAGTATTGGACAGTCTTTGGGCATAGTCATTCAACTAGTTCTGTACCCAACTACTACAACTAGACCCTACTCAATGCTACTCTACTCTTCATCTTTGCTTGAATGCATGCATGACATATTAAGTTATGTGATTTAGAATAGAGATTTGCTTTCCATATTACATTGAGCATTTTAAAAATATTGCTATTATTTCCCCAACACAGCTCTCCTATATAACAAGAGCAGTTAAGCAAAAAAATAAAGCAAAAGAATATGTGTGTATGTGTGTGTATATATATATATGTATATATACATATTTTTTAATAAAAATATAAAAATTGTCTCATTCTACACCAACCCTCTCCTAAGGTACTCTTTATGCTTCACCACTATTCATTCACAGATGGGATTCCCAACTGCTATACATTCATATAGTTCCTCTCTGGCATTAAATATGATATTTAGCAAAGCTTTTTATTTCTGGAGAACAGCCTTAAGTCAATCATTAAACTCAAATAAATTCCCTCTAGTATGAACTGTCTGATGTTCAGTAATTCTGAATATCTTGCTGAAGCTTCACATATTCTGGCCTATATGATTTCTCTACTGTCAAATACACTCCGAGCTCCTGAAAAACAAATCCTACTGAACTTAATCAACAGCACAACATATATGAATTCTCAACTGTCATATATTATCTATGCTCCTGAAAAGTGAATTCATCTATATTTATTACATTAAGCAGTTTTCTCCCCTGTGTGACTTTGTCGATGCTGATTAAGAGCTGTTCTCCAGAAGAAGGCCTTTCCACACTCTTTGCATCCATAAGGTTTCTCTCCTGTATGAATATTCTTATGTTGAGTGAGATGTGAGTTATAGCGGAAGGTCTTCCCACATTCGTTGCATTTATAAGGTTTTTCACCAGTATGAATCCTGTTATGTAAAGTAAGATCTGCTTTCTGACAGAAGGCCTTTCCACATTCTAAACATTTATACGGTTTCTCTCCAGTGTGAAATCTCTGATGTCTAATAAGTTTTGCCCTCTGACTGAAGGATTTCCCACATTCATTGCATTCAAAAGGTTTCTCTCCTGTATGGGTTCTCCGATGTTGTACAAGCACCGTGCTCCAGTGGAAAGCCTTCCCACAGTCACTGCATACATAAGGTTTCTCTCCAGTATGAATTCTATTATGTTGAGTAAGAGCTGCCTTCTGACAAAAGGCCTTCCCACATTCACTGCATACATAAGGTTTCTCCCCAGTATGAGTTCTATTATGTTGGGTCAGATCTGCTCTCTGACAGAAAGCCTTCCCGCATTCATTGCACTGATAAGGTTTCTCTCCAGTGTGAGTTTTCTGGTGCTGATTAAGATTAGTGCTCCGGATGAAAGCCTTCCCACATTCATTACATACATAAGGTTTCTCACCAGTATGAATTCTATGATGTTGAATAAGTTTTGCTTTTTGACCAAAAGTCTTCCCACATTCGCTACATTCATAAGGTTTTTCTCCTGTATGTGTTCTACGGTGTTGACTAAGTTCAGTGGCCCGAAGGAAGGCCTTCCCACACTCATTACATACATAAGGTTTCTCTCCAGTATGGATTCTCAAATGTCTTCTAAGGTATGAATTCTGGCGGAAGGTCTTTCCACATTTATTGCATTCATACGGTTTCTCTCCAGTATGAATTCTATGATGATGAGTAAGATGTGCTTTCTGACCAAAGGCCTTTCCACATTCAGTACATTCATATGGTTTTTCTCCTGTATGGGTTCTCTGATGCTGACTAAGATTAGTACTCCTGAGAAAGGCCTTCCCACATTCATTACATACATAAGGTTTCTCTCTGGTATGGATTCTCTGATGATCAGTAAGGTGTGATTTGCAGCGGAAGGTCTTCCCACATTCATTGCATTTATAAGGTTTTTCTCCTGTGTGTGTTCTCTGATGTTGTGTAAGTTCTGGGGACCGGAGGAAGGCTTTCCCACACTCATTACACACATAAGGTTTCTCTCCAGTATGAATTCTCTGATGTCTTCGAAGGTATGAATTCTGGTAGAAGGATTTCCCACAGTCATTGCATTCATAAGGTTTTTCTCCTGTATGTATTCTTTGGTGCTGGGTAAGTTCAGTAGTCCGTAGAAAAGCCTTCCCACACTCATCACATACATGTTTTTCTCCAGTATGAATTCTTTGATGTCTGCGAAGATACGATTTCTGATGGAAGGCCTTCCCACATTCATTACATACATAAGGTTTCTCTCTAGTATGGATTCTCTGATGGTCACTAAAGTGTGACTTACACTGAAAAGTCTTCTCACATTCAATGCAATCATAAGATTTTCCTCCAATATGTATTCTCTGGTGTTGAATAAGTTCAGTGGCACAAAGGCAAGTTTTTTCACATTTGATACACTCATGTTTCTCTCCAGTATGAATTATCTGATGGTTTTTAAGGTATGAATTCTGGTGGACTGCCTTCTCACATTCGTTGCTTTTACGAGGTTTTTCTCCATTATGAATTTTTTGATGTTTCCTAAGATAAGCATTCTGTTGGAAGGACTTTCCACATTCAGTGCAGTCAAAAATCTTTTCTCCTCTGTGGATTCTCTGGTGTAGAATAAGTTCAGTGTTCTGGAGGAAAGACTTCCCACATTTGTTACATTCATGTTTATTTCCATTATGAATTCTATATTTTTCAATAAGGTCAAAATTATAACTAAAGGATTTCTGACATTTATCATTAGAAAATATCTTCTCTAAACAAATTCTGTTGTATTGTTTCATATCTGAATACTTTTTGAAGCTCTTTCTCTGTCTATCATATTTACGAAGAAGATTCTTTCTTACTAATAATCTCTTTTGTGGGAAAAAAGGTGGCTCTAGATTAGAGCTTCTGCCATTTTTATTATATTCAGAATCACTCACTTCACTGTGGAGTTTCCCTTTGGTGATTTTTATTTGTCTAAAACATTGGTTCTCATTACTTTGCTCTTCTTTTAACTTGGCATAACATTCCCAGACACCTCCCAACTTCAAAATCCAAGAATCACCTCTTGAGAGTCCTTTCTTGGATGATTCTTCCATAGAAATGTCCAGCTCTAGAACTGATTTCTTGTGAAGCCTAGTGTCCAAATCTGAAAGAGATGAAAATAGTAAATAACCCCCTTTGCATGGATGAATCTACTCTTTTTTCTGCTTAGTTTCCCTAATTTTCTTGTTGCTGTTAATAAAGTTATGGTCTCTGGCCTCAGACATATAACACTTTCTAGCTGTGTGACCCTGGACAAGACACTTGATCCCAATTGCCTCAGCAAAACAAAAAACAAAAAACAGAAAATTATAGTCAACAGCTAACTTTTTCACTGTTTAATTTATTCTGTTTCAGTCTTATAAGGTTTCAAATATTTCTTTGTAGTCTTCACACCTGTCATATCCTATTATAAGATAATATTCAAATACATTCAAATACTTCAATTTGTTCAGAAAATCTCCATTTTAACTTGCCTAGGAGAACAAGATAGCCAGGAATGAAGGGAAGTCTTCTGAATGTCATACTTAGGGTAAGATTCTAATAATGTGATAATAGGGTCAAAGAAAACAGAGGGTTGCAAAGCTTTTTTTATTTTGCTTTCCCAAAACACTGAATCAAGAGATAGCTCTTCCAAGAGTGTCAAAGTTGATGTTTAAAAGAGTGTAAAACATTTAAGCTGATAATTTATAATTATCTACATATGCCAACTTAATGGATATAAAATGGTCTGTCTTAAGAGTTATTTTAATTTGCATTTCTTTGATTATGAAATAATCAACATTTTTTTCTATTTTGGTATCAAGAGTTCTATTGCATTCTTTCTCTCAGGAATGAATTGTTCATGTTCTTAAACCACTTATCTATCGGGGAGTGGACCGTAGTCTTATAAATTTGTGTCGACTTATTATAGATCATTAGTCTGGACTTTTGGAAGTCTATTCTAATAGGCTTTATACTGAAAAGTAATGATCCACCATCCAGCTGGATGTCACAGAGAGGAGAATCCCACCCTGGCTTATGAAAGGTTGCTTTAAATATAGACTGAAGACACAAGCATAATTCTCCAACAGAATAAAAGCAGCCGAGGACTAAGGAAATAAGATCTGCCTTCTGAATTCTAAAGACAAAAGAACAAATGGAAATGAGATGGAAAGCACCCTCCTTACTTCCTGCTCTAGGAGAAGCAGAGAATTTGGAACACAATAGTCCAAAAGGCAAAAAACAGAGGCTTACAAGCAAGAATAAATCATCCAGAAAAACTGATGAAACGAACAGAACCAGATTAAAACAAAACAAAACAAAAACAACCCAGAACTCTTAAGTACAAATACAGAAATCAAGAAAAGGGGCAACTAGAGGGTACAGTGAATAGGGCACTGGCCCTGGAGTCAAGAGGACCTGAGTTCAGATGTGACTTCAGATACTTAACACTTACTAGCTGTGTGACTCTGGGAAAGTCTTTTTATCCCAATTGCCTCTCCAAAAAACATATAAATAAAAAAAAGCATGAGAATAAACGATCATGAGGTACCAAAGCAACATAAGGCACCAAACTGCTTACAGTCTAATGGAGATCTATTCTTCTCTGTATTCCCCCCATCGTCAGGAGTCATATTTTGCTGCTATCATTGTAGTTGTTCATGTGTGTGCTCATTTGGGGTTTCCTTGGCAATGATACTGAAGGGTTTACCATTTCCTTCTCTAGCTCATTTTCCAGATGAAGATCTGAGGTATACAAGGTTATGTGACTTGCTCAGGGACACACAGCTAGTGCCTAAGATCATAAGTGAATTCAGGATGATGAGTCTTCCTGATTCCAAGCCCAGGGCTCTATTCACTGCAGCATCTAGTTGCTCCTATTAGGAATCATGAAGGGAGCCTCATTAGATAGAGGGGCCTTATATATCAGAGGAAAAAGGAGAATAGAAAGAGAAATGAAGTGAAATATACCACAAGGCAAAAAAGGAAAAGAAGCAGAAAAGGGAAAATTATCTTACATAATCAGGGTGCAAAAGGAGAACACTACCTAAACAAAGAGGAAAGAGTGAGTAAAACTAGAGCTTCACTCTTACCTGAACTGGTCAAAGATGAGAAGAATAAACATACATATACAGAACTGAGGACAGATATATATTTCACTAAACAGGGAAACAAGATACTAAAACTGTCAAGACAAACAACTCTAAAAGATTTAGGAATGCTGATTAGTGTGATGACTAACCACAATACCAGAAAGCTCTTGGAAAAACATGCTACTATCCTCTTGTTAGGTGATGTGGGAGAAAGTCAACAAGAAAACTGGTGGGTAGGGGCAGCTAGGTGGCGCAGCGGATAGAGCACCAGCCCTGAAGTCAGGAGGACCTGAGTTCAAATCTGATCCCAGACACTTAACATTCCCTAGCTGTGTGACCCTGGGCAAGTCACTTAACCCCAATTGCCTCAGCAAAAAAAAAAAAAAAAAAAAAAGAAGAAGAAGAAGAAGAAAACAACTGGTGGGTTTTTTTTAACCTTTCAAAACTGGGGATTAGAAGGAAGAAACAGCAGATCTGTTCTGATTAAAACAATAATTTTGAAAATTAAAAAGATTCAATCACTTAACAGCTCTTCAAGAGGGTAAAAGTATTCTTGCTTTCCACTATTTACATCCCTTAACTTTAACTGACTATACATATAAGATTAATATCTGTAAAGTGGTATATCTTAGAGTTGTTTTAACTTGTATTTCCCTAATCCACACTCCTGGTGAGTGTCTCTTTGAGCTGCTGATTACAATAATTCAACAGATGAGATTCTCTTCACTCACCTGGACAGCTGTTTCTTAGAAACTGACCTTCAAGTATCCAAGGTGCCTCCCCTTGCTCCAACTCAGAGATCACATCTGGATTGGAGACTACAAAGCCTGACCAAAGAAAAAAGTGGTAGGGCTGAGCAACTCTTTGGAATTCAATTCAACCCACCTCCCTGCCCTCCCCCAACCTTCCAGGAATAATGGGAATGCAAGGATAGCCCAGAGGGCTACAATACACATCTGAAGGATGTTCTGTTGGTCTTCCTAAGAAATATGGGGGAATGGGGCACAGGTTCATATGATCTACATCTTGCTAAGATGATCTGGAACTTTCCTGTCTTCAAAGATCTGCACTGGGAATTTAGGGGAGAACTTCTGGACTGAGGGTACAGAGTTGGGAAAGCACAAGACAATGAAATGGTCAGTTTCCAGTTTGACAAAGCCAGAAATATATTGCGGACACCAGACATGCTGAGTATCTTTTATCTGGGCCATAAGCATTCTTCAACCATTTCTGTTTTCAACAGGCCAAAGAATCATGGCTAAACAGGAGACACAGCCCCCAGCATTTACCAAGGGAGGAAACAATTACCCTTTACTAGGCAGATCTTAGAACCAAGAAGAGCCATCCTTACCCAGACTGACCAGGTTCTTGTAGTTCTCCAGCATCACCTCCTGGTACAACTCCTTCTGGGCAGGGTCCAGCTGTTGCCATTCCTCCCACGTGAAGTCCACAGCCACATCCCGGAAGGTCACTGATACCTGAAATATTCATTCCTTCATTCAATAAACAAAGGCTTCTTCAGGGACTTCCCTCAGGTGGACCTTAGGGGAGGTTAAAATGTGCAAAAATCATCACCACCGAGGGCTCAAAGCCAAAAACTCATTTCCTCTCTCTTCTGTGACTCAGCTTGTTCTAGATTTTGAAGGAGGTCCAGAATCATCACCTACGTAAACAGTACCTTTTGGTTTGCCAAATGCTTTCCTCCCAAACCCCTGAGGTGCAGGTCTTTCTTAATCCCACCATGCTTGTGGTCACATAGATATGAAGTGTCAAAGGTGTAACTCCCACCTAATTCTCCTGTATCCCCTTCACTGGAGTCACAAAGGACCTGAGCAGCTGTCAGCCCCACCCAGGCCTTCAAGGAAGAAACTCAAAGGCTACCAAGACCACCCCTTTAACCCATGAACTCTTTAGAATCCATTCCCACCAGACTACCTAACTCAGAGAAACTCTCACCAACCATGCCTGAACAAGAGACCCCCAGGGACTAGATGATGGAGGTCTGGCAGCCTAGGCTAACAGCTTGGGGGAGGAGGTAATGTCACCCCAAGCAAGTCCCTTCTCTCCTTCCTGTAGTGGCTGCTTAGAAGCAGCAGCATAGTACAGTGGTAATAGTACTAGTGCAGTGGTAGTACTAGTATAATAATAGTTATACTAGCAGTAGTCCTAGTACTGGCCACAGTAGTAGTAATAGTCATAGGATTACTAGTAGTAGTACTAGCAATAAGTGTGGTACTACTAGTAGTAGTCATAGTACTAGTAGCCACAGCTTTAGTAATACTAGCAGTAGTCATAATACTAATCATAATACTTTTAGTAGTCATAGTCCTAGTAGTCATACTAGCAGTAGTCACTGCACTAATAGTCTTAGTACTAGTAGCAGTCATAGCACTAGTAGCCCTAGCACTAACAACAGTAACAGCACTAGTAGTTCTAGCACTAGTAGCAGCACTAGTATTAGCAGTTGTCCTAGCACTAGTAGTAATAGTACCAGTAGCAGTCACATTTCTAGTGGTCATAGCACTAATAATAATACTAGCAGTAGGTGTGGTACTACTAGTAATACTATTAGTAGTTAGCACTAGCAGTAATAGTACTAGTCATAGTACTAATTGTAGTATTACTAGTGGTTACAGCACTAATAGTCCTAGTACGTAGTAGTAGTAACAGTACTAATAGTCCTAGTACTAGTAGCAGTCCCAGCACTAGTCAATCTAAGTAGCAAGTACTAGCAAGTCATGACACTGCCCTTCCTAGCACTGGTAACAGTAGCAGTCCTAGGCCCGGGCCCAGCACAATCAGTCCTAGCAGCTGCAACTGGAAATCCAAACTCTAGGAGTACTTTCACTTTTTGGATTCCCATGATTCTGGGAGGCACTGCACAAAGCGGCAAAACTGAGGCAGGCGGCGTGCTCCTGCGTGCCCTTTTCTGGGCCCAGTTAAAACCACCAGCGTCTCTACTGGAGAAGTTTCCCCCGGGGGGGGGGCACTCACCTGGGGGGCCATTGCTTCCTCTCCACTCTTCAGCCCCGAAGGTCTGGCAGGATCCTCTCCTGGGGAGGAGAAGGGAGCCATGAGAGGTGCAGGGAGAGGGCAGGGCCTGCACCCGGAGGCCACATGGGAGAAGCCAAAAGTGAAGTTTCGGGGACTACGGCCAGGGGCGGAGATCCCAAGGGTATCTTCGGTGGCTGACACTGACCCCCAGGAAGACTTGGTCCCCTTTCTCGGTGGGGAAAACTGAGGCAGTGTTTCTCCCAGAGAGAACAGTCCATTTCACAGGGGAGGGCCTGTGAGGGATGAACCAGGCAAGGGAGGAGCCAAGGAGGCCAGGAAGAGATATCTCCCCTGATTGGCTGAAGACGCCATGAAGTCCCTCCTCCCAGAAAAGGGTGTCTAAGGGGGGCAGCCTAAAGTTCCTTACTCCAAGACTGGCTAATGGTTGTTCCTCCTTGTGGAGGGAGAGGGTAGGAAGGAAACTGCGCAGGCGCGAGAGCACACCCACCTTCCTTCCTCCCTACCAAAAGCTGAAGCCGAGGGACAGACGGAAGCTCCGGGCACCTCGAGGGGTCGCAGTTCGGGCTCCAAAGGATAGCCCCTCCCTTCTTGACCTCTGAGCCTGGTACTCTCTCACCTACAGGGCGCAGAATCATGCCTGACACAGGAAACACCGCAAAGCTGATTTGCCTACCTAAGCAGGAAAAAGTAACTTAAGGGGGCGGACATGACGTCACGGACAAGCCCTTCTTTACTGCCCTTCCTGGGAAATGTAGTTCACAGGGCAGCAGAAGATAGTGCGCATGCGCTCTGAGCCTGCACTGCCTATGGGGAGGGGTGGGGAGAGGAGTGGCTCCCACTACTGGGAGAACGCCGAGTTTCCCCAGAGGCTTTAGCTCCTTGACTGGGCCACCAGTGGTGGAGGGCTAGGAGGGGCCAGTCAAGGAGCTAGAGCCTCTGGGGAAACTCTACGTTCTTCCTTAATTTTTCACATTCTGAAAATCCATTGGTCGGTGGTTACAAGTGGTATCAACAATGCTTTGAAGCTTTTAACATTCTGTGGAAACCTAAATTTTTCAGTATTTCACACACACAAAAAGTAAAAATAATTCTCTTTGAGCCACATTTAGACTTCCTCTATCTTTCTCTGGATGTGGAAGGTGTTTTCCATCATGACTCCTTTGGAATTGCTGTAGATCAGTGTATTACTGAGAAGAGCCAAGTCTATCAAAGTTAATCATCCCACAGGGCTGTTGTTATTGTTTACAATGTTCTCCTGGTTCTGTGCATTTCATTTTGCATTAGTTCATACAATTCTTTTCAGCTTTTTATACAGGGATGGGTCAAAAAACGGACTTGGGTTTAGAAAGACATTGAGTTTGATCCACTCCATCCTGAGTTACCAGATTCAAATCCCGCCTCGGACCCGCCTGCCCACAGAGTGCCTGTTTCCTCCTCTGTAAAATGGGAATCAATAACAGCTCCTGCCCCACCACACCCCCTCCTGTCCCAGGAGGTTGGCAAACTTTAAAGGTTCCCTTTTATCTGTCAGTCAATAAATATCTGTGCTTCCTAGGGGCCAGGCTCTGCCTCCACAAAAGACCCATTCTGAGAGGGGGACTAGGAGGGGCAGCCCACTGATACGGGGGGGGGGGGGGGCGCTGCGCATGTGACCAACAGCAAGGAGATCAGAGAGCCCGGATGAGAGGAGGTAAGGGGTTTGTCAGAGGCCTTCCAGGAAGGAAGGAACCCTCAGGACATAGGAGGCGGGAGGAGCGGAGGAGGGGCGGCCTCAAAACATGTCCCAGAACCCAGGACTCGGTCTCCACTTGCCTTAGTTTCCCCCCCAACGTGGTCTAGAGAGCACAGTGGAAAGACGTCCAGGTTTTGGGATGAAGGCCCTTGGGGCTCCGGGCGGGGCGGGGGTGTGGAGAGAAACACTGACTCAAAAGGGGACTGCGTTCTACGAAGTTGTGGAGATGAGGCAGAGGTGATGGGCACCCAAGGGGGTGTGTTGGGCAGGGGCGCCCGACCCGGCGTGGGCGAGCTGAGTCTAAAGGAAAACCTCCATGTGGGGCGCCCTGGCTGTAGCAGGCAGGAGGGGCGAGAGGGGCGGGGCCCGGAGAGCGCCCACGCCTCCTATTGGCTTCTTTTCCTTGCGCCAGCTCTGCCCTCCCAACCGGAGGTGGGGGTGTGTTGGGGCGGGCCGCGGGAGGGGCTAATTTTGGCCAAGGGGCTCTTCCCTCCCTCCTTTCCTCCCTCTTCCTCCCCCACTGCAGAGAAGGCTGTGACCCCTCTCCTCGACTCACCCCGGCCAGGATGAGGGGTCTGGCCTCGGGGCGGCTGAAGACTGAACAGAGCCGAGAGCGCTGGGAGAGTCTGACGGCAGCCCAGAGACTAGCTCAGGGCGGAGCGGAAGTGACCGGATGTCAGCTCTTCTGGCCTCGTCTTCACCAATGATGGTCCAATCCCTGGGAGATACTTTCCAAACTCCTCTCGCCTGGTTTCCATGACAACTGAAGCCGGCTGGGGTCCGCCCTTGGACTGCAAGACCTTCTGGGAAATGTAGTCCCTCGTCTGAGGCATACAGCTGGAGCCTGCTAAGTGCCAATCTCTGGGCTGGTTGGGAGGGGCTGCTGTAGGAGGCGTGCCCAGCCAGCCCTTTCACATTTATTACCTGTCCAATGACTTACGAGGGCTTCCTCGGCTCCCACCATGGGACCTGTCATTTCAGGGTACTGCTGTGAGGGTCTCTGCAGCATGAGTGGGCCGGACTCAGTGGGCTCCCTTAACCCCTCCTGAGGCCATAAACTCCAGTGACAGGGGCCACGAGAACCCCTTCCTTCCAACTAAAACAATAGAGGATTTAAAAAAAAAATTTTTTTTATTTGCAAAACGTATGTATGGGTAATTCTTCAACATTAACCCTTACAAAGCTTTCTGTTACAAATTTTTCCTCCCTACTCCCTACCCCTTCCCTAGATGGCAGGAAGTCCACTACATGTTAATTATGTTAAAATACTTGACAAATCGAATATATGTATACATATTTCCACACTTGTCATTGTTGTGCAAGAAAAAAATCATATCTACAAGAAAGAAAAATCAAATAAAGGAAACACAATGCAAGCAAACATCAATCGAGAGCATGAGAATGTTATGTTGTGGTCCATATTTCACATCCCTCTCTCTGGGTGTATATGGCTTTCTTCAGTGAACAATTGGAAGTGGTTTGAGATATTTCTTTGTTGCAGAGAGCCATGTCCATCAGAATTGATCATCATGTAATACTGTGGTTGCTGTGTATGATGATCTCCTGGTTCTGCTCATTTCACTCAGCATCAGTTCATGCAAGTCTCTCCAGGCTTCTCTGAAATCGTCCTGCTGGCCATTTCTTACAGAGCAATAATATTCCATGACATTCATATACCATAATTTATTCAGTCATTCTCCAACTGATGGGCATTCATTCAGTTTTCAGTTTCTAGGAACAATAGAAAATTTCGATAAAAGAAGATGAAATAAAACCTCAAAACCTTTAGGACAGTGGTGTCCGATTGACATAAACAACGATAAACTAACTCCCCTGTGTTTTAATTGAGCTTTATTTCTTTTGTTCAGTATTTCCCAATTACACTTTAATTTGGCTCAGTCCAGCCCAATGTTGTATGTTTGACATCTCTGGGTAAGGAGACAGCTGAAGCCATACTTATGGGAACAATCCTATCTCTCAGTGCTTTCTTCAGCGAAGGAGAGAAAGAACAGACCAGAGGCAAACGACTAAAACAAATTCCAGAAACAATGGATTTTTTTTAAATGATGGCAAATTAGAAAACCTGAAAATTAAGAGATTAGCCAAACTGAAGGGAAAGCCAAGAAACAAGCAACAAACTGAATTTGTAAATTTGTTTCATGGAGGGATAACAAATCAAGTCAGTCTTTTTTGGTGAGTTTTTGTTTTTATTTTTTAAGAGTGGATTGAAAAGCAATTCTTTTATTGTCCAGGGAGCAAGAATAGTCAAAGTACTCTTTCAAAAAGAAGAGGCCCCCCCACCCCATCTGTTAAGTCTCCCCCGAGACCCCAAGCAGGAAACGTGGGCAGATATCTAGTTTTGTTTCAGTACAGGCAGGTAAGCAAATAGTGATGACGATGGGCGGTCTAGCGTCACCTAGTGTGCTAACAAGCAAGCATTATTGGGCCAGTGTCTAGAATTTGGAGACCTGTTATTTCAGAAGCAAACAAGCAAAAGAATCACCCAATCTCCTTAAGTATCTAGATGCAATCTAATTAAAGCGGGGTAAAAGGAAGCATGGTACATCAAGAAGATGATGTATTCAGAAAGGGCAAAGTCCACACTGAACGCTGTGGAGGGAAAGGTGATTGTGGTGGAAAACATGTGGGTGAAGATCAATGGAGTTCAAGAAACAGACTAGGCACAGAGACACGATATTGGAGTGGGGAGAGACTTCGATTAAGCAGGTATCAAACAATGATCATTATCTGACAAAAGTGGAGCAACTAATATTTTTTCATGTCTCATAATGATGATTTCATGCTTTGAGAGGTAGAGGAACCAACCAAGTAGAATTTCCTGTCCCCCCTTCCCTTAAAATCAATTCCTTCTCAGAGTAGATTATCTCCAATTTGTCTCAATTTTGTTTGCATGTCCCTTACTCTATTAGGCTGTGAACTTCTTAAGGGGAGGCCTGTGTTTATTTTTATTTATATATCCAGCTCTTAGAACTATGTTTTGCACATAAAAGAGTTTAAAGCTTGCAAACATAAGTGTTCCCCCCACAGTCTCATAATTCTGGAAGGGTAGGTAATGGACTCTCTGCACTCTTACAAGTGCCCTTTCATGCAGCATCACTCTGATCCAAAATACCCCTTTGCTCTTTTTCCAAATATCCATCTCATAACAAAAAAGGGGTAGAGGAGAAATAAAAAAAATGTAATCAAAGTAACCAACACATCAGTGTTCCCTCCACAGTCTCATAACTCTGCAGGGGTGGGAAATGGACTCTCTACTCTTGCAAGTGCTTTTTCATGCATCATCACTCTGATCCATATGGATCAGATGTGAATGATCAGGTAACAGTGGCAGATATTGCTAATAATCTTAGTCAAGAGCTGCTTAAGAAGAGTCCATGGCTCATGATTACCTCTAAGATAAAATACAAACTCCTCATTCTAGATCTGAAGCCCTTCCCAATCTGCCTTCAGCCCATCTCTGCAGTCTTTCCCAATGATTTCCCTTCACCATCTCTGCATTACAATTTGGTGCTCTCCAAATTCGGCATTCTATCCCCCATACCCATGACTTTTCACCAATTCTCTTCTATCTTAGGATGTACGTTTCCAACTCTTAAACTCCTTAAAACTGATCCAAACAGTCTCCCTACTTGGTCTGTATCCCAAAGAGATTTTTTTAAAAGAGGGAAAAGGATGCTTATGTGCAAAAATGTTTATAGCAACTTTTTTTGTAGTGGCAAGGAACTGGAAATCGAGTGGATGCCCATCAGTTGGGGAACCACTGAATAAGTTATGGTATATGAAAAAAAATATTATTCTATAAGAAATAATGAGCAGGCTGATTTCAGAAAAGCCTGGAAATACCTACATGAACTGAGACTGAGTGAATTGAGCAGAACCAGGAGAACTTTGCACATAGTAACAAGATTATATATGATGTTCAACTGTGAAGGACTTGACTCAACAAAGGAGGGAGGAAGAAAAATTTGGAACACAAAGTTTTACAAAAATGATTATTGAAAATTTCTTTACATGTATTTGGAAAAATACTATTAAAAACTAATCAATATATCATTAAATAAATACAGCCTTCCCTCCAGTAGAAAGCCTTTTTGTATAAATTGCCTTCATAAGGATTTTCTCCAGCATGAATTATCTGATGGTCAATAAGGTAAGAATGCTAGCAAAAAGCTTGTCCACATACATTACATTCAGAAGGTTTTTCTCCAGTACAAACTCTAATACAGATTATGCCATCCTCTTTGACTGAGGATCTTCTCATATTTATATTTATGATAGTTTTAGCTAGATAGTGCTTATCATTTTATATAATACTCCCTTTATTCCTGTGTTCTCTAGTGTTTTTAATAGGAATGGGTATTGTATTTTTTTTGTCAGCATCCTTTTCAGCTTCTATTGAGGTAATCATATGATTTCCATTGGTTTTTGTTTTCTCCTGTCATTCTCTTTAATGAAATTATTGATTCTATGGTTTGTTCTTTGATCTACTTATTCTTTAGGATTAGATTGCTTAGTTTCCAATTAATTTTTAATCTATCTTTTTATTGCCCTTTGTTTATTGTATCATAATCTGAAAAGAATACATTTATTATTTCCACTTTTCTACATTTGATTTTGAATTTTTATGCCCTCATACATGGTCTATGTTTATTTATTGTAGGTGCCATCTGCTGCTGAGAAAATAAGACATATTCCTTTCTTTTCCCATTCAGTTTTCTCCAAAGGTTTGTTATATTTTGTAGTTTTATCTTTGGTGTTTTTTCCGTATGTGCTTTGACACTATTGTCTTCTTCTGAGTTTGTATCTTGATTTTCCCAGTCATCAGAATAAATTTCTATGGTCAGATTTTTTTGCATTTGCTGTATATTCATATTTTTCAGTCTTTTCTCTTTCTTTTAAATTTGAACTCTGTTCCTGAGGTAGAAGGGGCACTATCTCAGGCTCATTGTGCCAGGGGCTGCAAACCCTGGCTATTTACCTTGTGCTGCAATGATGCACTAGGAGAGTCAGGCAGGGGATGGCTGGTGCTGCTGGAGACCATAGGAGGCTGGTAGCTTATCTGGAGATGGGGTCCCAGTGGGGTCTGCTGAGGCTGGTGGGATGTTCCTCCATTGACATTTTTCTGTTTCCCTGGGGCTACGCTGAAGCACATTATGGTCCCAGCACTACTGGTTTGCCGGACTATTCTTGGCAATATGTGCAGCCCCAGACTGGTATCTACTGTTTGCCCAGGGCAATGCTTTCAGAACTGGTATCTGCCCATTCCCTGACTATGCTGAAGCACGTGTATGTGTTTGTATATTTGGGGGGGGGTTGTTCATTTGCTCCACTGAATTATGGCTAATGAAATCCCACTAGCTTGCTAAGGTTGGACTTGCTGCTGGCTTGCTACTCTTAAACCACCAGAACTGCCTCTGGCCTAGCCCTGCTGAGATGCTGGACTGTACTTCCGTTTTACTGGGTAAGATAGACTCTTCTTACTGATTTTCCAAGTTTCTTGGCTTAAAAGAATGTTTCACTCCATATTTTTGCTGATTCTGCTGTTTCAGAATTTGTTTTACTTCTCCCTTTGCTTTACTACTCCCTTTACTTCTCTCTTATCCACCTCCACTATTTTTTTTGTTTTTGCTTTATATTCATCTTTTTCAGTCTTTTCTCTTTCTTTTAAATTGGAACTCTGTTCCTGAGGTAGAAGGGGCACTATCGCAGGCTCCTTGTGCCAAGGGCTGCAAACCCTGGCTATTTACTTTGTGCTGCAATGATGCACTAGGAGAGTCAGGCAGGGGGTAGCTGGTACTGCTGGAGACCATAGGAGTCTGGTAACTTATCTGGAGATGGGGTCCCAGTGGGGTCTGCTGAGGCACTCTTTTATGATGGATTGTTTGGAGGTGGATAAGGGAGAGTTATGGCAATTTCCCACTTACTTCAACATCTTGGCTCCCAGAAGTAAAACAGACAAACAAAACCACCTCTCTTAAAACTTTGAAGGAAATACCTCTTTCATAAAGTCTTCCCAGATCTCTAAGTCAGAGGCCATCACTCTAACCCTAAATAATTTACCTTGTTCTTAATTTTGCATGAATTATCTCTATATGTATTCATGTACAAGGAGCTGGGTACCATGAGGTAGAGACAGGAGATATATGCTAGAAAAATCAGCTCACCATCATCACCCTGAATATCCCATAGATTCTGATGGAGACATAACATAAGTGCAGGCCTTGGGAATAGCACGCTACCGTTAAACCATCAGAACTCTTTGAGGGGAGAAATAATGATGGAGAGAGGCTCCACTTTCCTTATCATCAGCAACAACAGTGGCTGACCAACTGCCACCAACAAGCAGATAAGCACAGAAGGGGCCAACCATTCCAACAAATTCTTAACCAACTGCCATAGACATGGTAGGCAAGCCGAAGAGAGGGGCTCTAAGGGAGAGTTGAAAGGCAGTATGTGCCAGGCAAGTCAAATCACAACCACAACCTTGACCGCCAATTCTGCTCAGCATTTGGACTCTAAACCCAAGAGCCCCAGGAACTGCAACACTTGCAACCATCACCTTGGGGAAAACTCCAGGAGAGATGCAGTCTGGTCACTCCTGTAGGGGCTAAAGCCAACTAGACCCAGAAAATAAAGTGATTGATTTAAAGTCAAATGGTTCAACATCAGAAAGTGATGTTTTTTAATCACTAAATGACATTGAAGAAGAGCTTTCAGGGCAGAGTCAAGATGGAAAAAAAGGCAGGGATTTGCCTGAGTTATCCCTTCAACTAATTCTAGAGTAGCAAAACCCACAAAAAAGATGGATTGAAACAATTAACCAAGATAACTTAGGTCAGCAGGAAACGTCTGTGTGGAGCATAGTCCAGCACAGGCTGGGCCAGCCCATCACCTCTGTATCAGGAGGTGAGCAGCATGTTTCATCCTGATTTTCCTAGAAATCTAGCTTGATTATTTTATTGATGAGTATCTAAAATTTTTCAGGTTTTTTTCTTCACAACATTGTTCTTTTGTTCATCTGCATCAGATCATAAAAGGTTTCCCAGGTTTCACTGGACCATCTTCTTCCTCCTTTTTAGAACACAAGTCTTCCATTGCATTCACATCATAACTTGGACAGTTCTTTTCCAATTGATAAGCATCCCCTAAGTTTCCATCACAAAAAGAACTGTTATATATAATTGTGATGAGATACTATTGTGCTATAACGAATGAGAAGCTGGATGCTCTGGGAAGAAAGTCAGAAAAGCTCACACGAACTGATACAAAGTGAAATGAATGGAACCAGAACACTGCATAGAGTAAGAGCAATATTGTATCATGATCTACTGTGAATATTTTATAAATCCTCAATGATCCTAGGAAATTTTGAAGGACTTATGATGAAAGGTGCTATCCATCTCCAGAGAAAGAACTGATGGAATCAATGCAGATTGAAGATACTTTTTTCATTTTGTTTTCTTTCACAACATTAATTACTTGGAAATGTCTTGCATGACTATACATGTATATAACCTATGTCAAATTGCTTGCCTTCTCTATGGGGGGGGGAGAAAGGAAACAAATATGGAACTCAAAATTTGAAAAATGTTATAATTTTTTACACTTAATTGGAATATATCTACACATAAATGTGTATATATAAATGTGTGTATATATACACACATACATATATAATTACAAAAGATGAATTGCTATCCCTCTTACTGCTGCACCTTAAGGACAAGGGACTTTTTAATAATTATTATATCTAGCAAGTATATAATGCCTACTAAATGCCAGGCATTACACTAAGGGCCTTACAGATATCTCACAACAAACCTGAAAGGTTAAGTGTTTATTATCCCCATTTTATAGATAAGGAAATTGAAGCTCAATAAGCTTAATTGACTTGCCTAGGATTACCAGTTATGAAGTGTCTAAGGGCAAATTTGAACTCAGGGCTTCCTGGCTCCAGATCTAATCCTAGGTGCATTGTAGCACCCCCCAGTTGCTTTTATGCCTTGTACCTGAACTCTTACAATTGCTGTGACCCCCCCCCCCCATAAGAATGAGCTCTTTACAAGCAAGGACTGTCTTACTTTTCTGTTTGCATGTTAAGTAATTAACACATAATAAAACATTAAAAAGATTTTAGTCACTTATTTTGTCTTCCCCAACAGAAGTTTCTTGAGGTCAAAGACTATTTCATCTTTGTCTTCACAGCATCATGGCAGAACCACAGAAGGTTCTTGCTGATTGACAAATTGGGGGTTATCATTGAATAAAATTTGTTGGGAGAAATCAGACAAAATCATGACAACAAAACTTAGAGGATGGAAGCTTTTATAAAGTCATCAAGAAATGATAGGGGATTCCACAGATTTTCTTTTTTTTTTTCTATTTTTTGGAGGGGGTATTTTTTAAAGATTTTTATTTACAGAACATATGAGTAATTTTTCAACATTGGTCTTTGCAAACAGATTCATTTTCTTAAGAGACAAATGGCCAAAGCAATGGAATACAAGAGTTTTTAGATGAAAAAAAATTTCAAAACATAACCAACTTTAAACTTGTTCCAATTTTCTAGGAATCCAAGACAAAAAAAGTTCCTTTAAGATCCTAAGATAGCCCCATTTTACCTTTCCAACCATATTCTACATCAATCCTCTCTACACATTATAGGGTCCACCCAACTGCCTAATTTACTGTTTCTCATGCCCCACACTCTATCTACAATGCTTATGCCTTTATCCCAGCAGTTTCTCATTCCTGGAACATCATCTTTCCTTGCCTTTGTCTCTTGAAATCTTGTTTCCTTCAAGGGTAAGCTCAAGAGCTATGACTTGGCTCAATTATTCCAGAAAATAATTTGGAAGTATGCCCAAAGAGATATAAAATTGTGCACACTCTTTAACCCAGTAATACCACTACTGGGTCTATATCCCAAAGAGATCAAAGAAAATGTACAAAAATACTAATAGTAGCTCTTTTTGTGGTGGCAAAGAATTAGAAATTGAGAGGATTCTCATCAGTTGTGGAATGGATGAATCAGTTGTAATATATGACAAGGATGGAATACTATTATGCTATAAGAAATGGTGAGGGGAATGGTTTCAGAAAAATCTTGACAGACTTATATGAAGTGATGCAAAGTGAAGTGAGCAGAACCAGAACGCTGTAAAAAGTAATAGCTATGTTATAATGATGATAAACTGTGAAAGATTTATCTACTTTGATCAAGATGATGATCCTTGGCAATTCCAAAGTCCAGAGAGAACTGAGTACAGATTAATATATTTTTTAAAACTTTCTTATTTTAACATAACATAGAAATGTGTTGCTTGATTTCACATGTATAAATAAAATCATATTGTTTTCTTAATGAGTAGTGGAGTAAGGGAGAAAACTCAGAACTCAAATTTTAATTAAAATTTGATTGGGAGATAAGAACTCTGTGACGTTCAAAATTGTTCAATCTGCAAGAAAAACCCTGAGGCAAGCTTCTGAGCCAATAATCATTTATTAAAGGGATTCTTCAATGAATGGGACTCAGATCTTCATCACAAAATGAGATGTCACTTTTCCTGAGAATCTTATTTTTATAGGGCTTGATACTCAGGCACTCAGAGGAAGCAAAGTAAAATACAGTCAGAGGTTGTCCAAAGGACCAGAAACATGAATAATTGGAAGATGGGCAAGGCAAGGATGATCCCTCCTGATTAAGTGGTCATAAAATGGGCCCCTCTTTATGTTGGGAAAGAGAGCGTGATCCAGAGGCATAAAAATAAGTGACTTTTTATATCACATTAATTATCCCTCCCATATTTGATCTGGTTATGACCCAAAGTGTAGAGGTTCTTTGGTCAGCATTCTTGGGGTTAGACAAATGAACCTTGGGATTTTTATAAGATTATTGAACAGTGAATTTGCAGCTTGTCCTTTAAAGTTTGAGGACTATTATAAGAATTCATCTTAATTATCCCTAGATATATGTAATAGACATTTTAATAAATGTACTTCCTATTACTAATGTTAGTTATCTAGACTGAATAAATGCTTCTCACTAGATGACTATATCCCTAATAACTGCTCCCAATTACTACTCCTATGGAATTACACTAAACTTGATTAATACTGATTGAAATAAACTAGGGGCCCAATAAGTCATTTTTCTCAGCTTCTGATGAGGTTGGGGTGGGGGTGTAATTAGCTAGAAGTGAGCAAAACAAAGTGGGAAGATTGTAGACAAACCAAAAATGGTCCAAATACTAAGATAAGGAGGTCCCAGAACAGCTTTTTGGTCTTGTCTTTTTCTTCCCTGTCCTGGGGAACTGGTGACATGGCAAACTGCAGACTCATCTACACATACACCCACATAAAAACACACTAGTTCTTCAGTTCACTTCCCAGAAGGCTTTGCAAATGACACAGATGTGGGACTTGCCCTACCATTTCTATCTTCTAGCTCATTGCACCATCCCTTCCACCATCAGAGTTGAAACTTCCCCTATATCAGTGACTAGGGAATGGCCCATGTACCACTACTCTCCATGTTTGAAACACACACCTTTCTCTCCTTCTGGGAACCCCCAGCTTCCCTCAAGGGACTTAAGTGGAAGGCACAAAACCAAGATAATTTTTCCTGAGCCATCAATAAATTTGATATGCATATTACCTATGCCTTTAATAATGAGATTATATGTATATGATGCTTTAGAATTTATAGATTTTTACATATATTATCTCAAGTTATTGATAAAAACTTTCAATGGAACAGGCACAAATTCTTAAAGGCACTTGAGTGCTAACCACTTTTCAAGCTGCTATTATTCATAATTGCTCAAGCAGCCACTAAAGTGTTCTAATAGCACCTCTCTAACTATATTATTATCTCCCTTATAGCTGTCCATTTTTCACATTGGAAGCATGATATTCAAGAAAATCTGAGTTTTGACTGATGGAATATAATTTTTTTTGGTGATGTTCTTTTTACTTTTGGACACAACACTGTCTCACTACTGACTCTCTCCTTCCCAGTAAAGAGCTCCCCTATAATAAGTACTGTCAAGGAAATTAAATCAACACATGGGTTCCTTATGAAATTATATGACCCTATACTGAAGGGAGTACTTCACCATCATGAGCTGAAGGACTTTTCACATGTATTGAGTGAGGGAGGGCCAGGACATTGAGTTCTTTTGGATTCCATTGTTCCTTTCCAACAGTAAATAAATTTATCAAAAAGTCTCTTCCAGAAAAACATATTGCTTCAATGATTATATTAATAAGGTTTCTCTCCATCATGGATTCTAAAATGCTGAGTAAGTGCTGTGATCCGGAGAAATGCCTTACCACATTCGTTACACTCATAGGATTTCTGTCTGGCGTGTATTCTCTTATGTGATGAAAGACCAGAACTCCGGGTGAAGGATTTTCCACATTCGTCACATTCATACGGTTTCTCTCCGGTGTGAATACTAATGTGACGAGTAAGATCAGACTTCTGAGGAAAGGCCTTCCCACACTCACTGCATTCGTGGGGTTTTATTCCTCTATGTGTTCTCCGGTGCAGAGAGAGATTAGAGCTGGATCCAAATGTCTTTCCACATTCAGTGCATTTATAGGATTTCTCGCCAGTGTGAGTTCTCTGATGTCGAGTCAGCGTAGTGCTTCGGGGAAAGGCTTTCCCACAATCATTGCATTTAAAAGGTTTTTCTCCAGTATGAATCCTATAATGTCGTATAAGGTCTGTCTTTTGGCGGAAGGCCTTGCCACATTCACTGCATTCGAAAGGTTTCTCTCCAGTATGAATTCTGTAATGTTGTATGAGATTTATCTTCTGGTGGAAGGTCTTTCCACATTCATTGCATTCATAAATTTTGTTTTTATTCTGAATACTAGAAAACTGAGTAAGATCTGTCTTCTGACAGGATGATTTCCCAGACTTAATCAATTCATAACACTGCTTTCCTGTATCGATTTTCTGGTGTCGACTAAGTTCATTATTCAGGAAGAAAGAATTCCCATTTTCATGAAGTTTCTTTTCAACGTGAATTCCATATTTTTTAATGCAGTCTGAATCATAACCAAAGGTTTTCTGACATGTGTTAACCATAGAATGCTTTTTCTTTGAATATATTTGATTACACTCTTTTTGGTCTGAATACATAGTAAAGCTCTTTTTCTGGATATCACCTTTATGTTGTGGGTAAAGTACTGGCTCTGGACTAGATGATTTACTGTATTCAAAGTTTCTCATTTTGTTGGGAGGTTCTGTTTGCAATACTTTTTCCACTCTAGGTTGCTTCTCCTCAATGTTCTGCTCTTTCTTTAACCTGCCGTAACACTCCAAGGCTTTCCCCATCTTGGAGATGCATGGGTCATCCCACAAGGGTGTCATTGGCTGGGATAAGTCTTCCACAGAAATACTTATCTTTGGAGTTGACCCCTTAGAATGAGGTCTGGCATCCCAATCTGAAAGAAAGAAAAAATACAAATATCCCCTTTCCTTGGATAAAACACTTTTGTCTCTGCTTTACTTTCCCCAACATTCTGGCTATTATAAGAAATATACCTATTGTTTTCACTTGAATTAAAACCAGTTCATATACCTTTGAAAATTGCTTTGCAATCTCCATGCCTGTCCTTTCATATAGATTAATTATTCTATTAAGTGAAAACGCCAAGATTGAAGTAATACACAATCAATGAAAATAGACAATAATTGGCCCCCCTGCACCAATAAGAACAATGCAGCTTGAAGCTCACCCCCACCAAGAAATATCTAACTCTAAATAGCTTCTCCTAATATCATCTTTTTCTAAATCTAAATATTAAATCTGGGAGAGTCCTGAGTGTGATCACTGGCTGTGAGAAAAGGGAGTTTTGTACAGCTCTTCCACAGCAGAATGTCACTTTGCTTTCCAAAAACATCAACAAAGTTCCACCCACGTAGACAAACACTCCTGCATCCTGAAAGCACCAACAGAATCCCATCTGTCCATACCAAGTGACTCTGGTAGAAAGGGCGACATGATCCAAGCAATGGGAAGAACTTATTTGTAAGTGCCACAGCTGGGAGAGGAGTCCATGACCCAAACGGACTCAGTGTCCTGGTCCTCCCTCACTCACCTGGCCAGATGGTGCTTAGGACACTACCCGTCGGAATCCCATGGGCTTTCCCGCACTCCAGCAGAGAGATCACGTCCAGGTTGGATACTGGAAGGCCTATTGGTGAGAAATGGCAAAGTGATGCACAGGGAGGTAACCTTAGAGCCCGAGCCCGACGACCCCTCCAAGAGCAAGCGAGGAAAATCCAAGGAGGACTACTGAGAAAACAAAATGAAGGGCCATTTGCTTTATTTTCTTGGGAAGAATGGCGCTGGGTTCAGAGAGATGAGTTCATTTGAAACCTTTAATAATAATAAGGAATCTGAGATCTTCATGACTCCAAATACTGCTCCTGGCATGAGGGCACACAGCTGGAGTGAGGTCACCCTGGGAAACAGCTGGGTTCCAGATACCCTCAGCTGGTTCCAGGGAGAGCACTTGCCTTTTGGCCTCATTTATAAAGGCTTGTTACTGTCCTGCAAGTCAAGTGCTGGACACTAGACAGTCTCCAGGAGAAGGGAGCAAATGGCCTTTCATGGGCAGACCCTGAGTCCCCACAGGAGCCATCATTACCCAGGCTGACCAGGTTCCTGTAGTTCTCCAGCATCACGCCCCAGTAAAGCTCCTTCTGGGAGGTATCCAGGTAGCCCCACTCCTTGCAAGTGAAGTCCACAGCCACATCCTTGACCGTCACTGCTTCCTGAAACAAATAATTTTGTGCTCAGCTGAGGACCCAGATGGACCTAGGATGGGAGTAAATGGGGCAGCAATTAGGACGACTGGATTTCACTATATTTGTGCTTTTGAGTGCTTCAAGTAAAAGCTTCAGGAGCAGCCACGACATGGCTCAGGCTGAACTAGATTCCGAGCCACGTGATAAAAGAATAATCTTTGTCAAGTCAATAAGCATGGGAGGTTTACCCTGTGGCAGGCTCTGGGCTAGCCCTGGGGATACAAAGAAGGGCATAAACAGCCCCTGCCCTCGGGGAGCTCACACTGTACTGGGGGAGACAACAAGCACCTGGCTAGGGACAAACAACACTCCTCTCCACCACCTTGGGAAGGCCAGGCTTCCTCATTCCTACTTTACAGATCAGCAAACTGAGGCTGAGAAAGGTTCCCTGGACCGCTCAGGTTCACAGAGAGGACCAGGGCTGTGGCTCCCATCTCTGTCTCCAGACCATGAGGCCTCCTACCCAACAGCTCAGGGTTCCCTTTGGAAATCTTCCCCCCAGGAGCAGCAGAGCCAAGCACCAGGCCTTTGAGAAGGGCTAACGACCTCATACGTAATTTGGTACATGTAAGAAAGCCTGACTGGGGAAAGCAGGGGGCTGGGAAGTGTATCTGAAGCTGGATCTTCAAGGATGCTAGGGATTCTGGGAGGTAGAGCCCTGAGAAAGAGCCAGGACAAACAAGAAGATGGGGATGGGCTACCATGGGGGAACACTCGCCAAAATGTGGCCAGACAGAAGACATGGAGGGGGAGGTGCTCAAGGGTTAAAACACAGGACACAGCCAGGCTGAGAGGGCCAGCAACGGCCCAGGAGAGTTTGGTTTCTGACAAGGAAAAGGAACTGAGGGAATGCACTGGGAGAGCAGGTACGGTGGAGCACGTGGTCAGACCTCCATTTTGGGAAAATGACTCTGGAATCAGACCGGCCAATGGAAGGAAAAACGTGGGATTTTCACCGTCCTCTCCATAGAAAATGTGCTCTTTGGGTCAGTTCACAAGCACTTATTGTCTGTCTTCTATACTTAGGCTGGTTCTTGTTTTAATATATCAAATGCCTTCTCACTCACTGAAATCCCAGCTCAGGCCCTGAATGGAGGCTGAAAGCTTGACCTGGCGCAAAATTATCGGGACAATTCATTCTCCTTCAGAATGAGGCTCCATTAGCGATCCATGCTTCCTGCCTTCAAATATTTGCTTAACCAGCATTTTCAAAAAAGCGTCTGTCAATGTGCATGTGCTGCAATCAGATTGTAGTGCTCCAGACACAACTTTTCACAATACGATTTAAGGATAAATTCATGGCTTGAAATATAATGTAAATGGCGGGATAAGGCAGGAAATTACGTGGTTTTCCCAAATTTCCCCCTCCCCAAATAACTTAAGATAAGTTCAGCCTAAAACAACTTGGGAGACTGTTAGGAAAAATCTGGTCTGCTGGGGTGGGGAACTGGTTAGGAGCAAAGTGCAGATACTGTCTGTGACCCAAGAGTAAGTTCTGGGGGCAGCTGTGACACAGAGAGTTTGAGGACAGGTAGCTGCTCAGGGAAACATTATTGGGGGCCTTCCACTGTTGCTGGACACCAGGTTCAGGCCCTTTGGTTCATGGGGTCCCAGGCTATAATTCCCAGGAAAGTGCCATCAAATAGGAGTGAAGGCCCTGCTGGTTGTGGTCCCTCACAAGAGTCCCCCGTTTCAATTCCAGGGAAGAGAGGCACATTGATATTTGTGGCAATGGGGGAACAGAGGCTAATGTTGCATTTCTGTGGCCATAGGACTATAAAATGTTTGTGGTGGCAATGGAGTGGGGGCCCTGGTTATGGCCCAGGGGTAGAGAAGTTACCCATACATCAAGGCATGAGCCAGAAGCCTTGGACCATCGAAGTGGAAAAACCAAAAAGTCAAAGACCCCCAGATAGAGCTCTGAAAACAGCAGCATGAAAAAAATGAAGCCAGATCATTCCCCATACTCCCCTGGGAGTAAAGTCTACCTCCAACATAAAGCTAACTGCCAAGGAATAAGCTGTTAAAAATGAGTAAACAACAAAGAAAGAACCTAACCACAGAAAATTACTAAGTTGATAAAGAAGAGGTGGTTCAAACTCAGAAAAAGACAATGAATTCTAAATAGCTACTTGTAAACTCCAAAGAAAAATATAAAATGGTCACAATCTCCCAAAGTATTCTTGGAAGAGCTTAAAAAGGACTTTAATAAAATAAAATCAAAAGAATGAAAAAATAGGAGCGAACATGACACATCTCATTGGAAAAAAGATTGAGGAGAGCTAATATGAGAATTATTGGACTACCTGAAAGTCATGATAAAAAAGAAAAAAGACTATACTTCAAGGAATTATTAAGAAAAATTGCCCCGGAGTTTTAGAACTAAAAGGGGAAATATACAATTAGTCATTATGCCTTTGAATATGAATGGGATGCAATAAACCACACAGCAGAAATAGGTAGCAGAATGGATCAAAAACAAGAATCTGACAATATGCTGTTTATAAGATACACATTTAAAAATGAGAGACATACAGAGAGTAAAAAGGATTAGAATGAAATTTATTATGTTTTACCTGCTGTAAAAAAAAAGGCAGGGATAGCAATCATTATCTCAGAGAATGTTAAAGGTAAAATAGATTTAATTAAAAGAGATCTGCAGGAAACCCATTATACTAAAAGGTACCATTGATAATAAATGAAAAAAACTAAACATAAATGCACCAAACATTTAGAGCATCCAAATTTATAAAAGGAAAAGGTAAGTGAATTACTAGTGGAAATTGGAGAAATTGAGGGAATCAGAAGAGCAAATGATGAGAACTAAGTAAGCTTCACTGACTCTAACTTGTAGCTCAGTTCTGGTGCTAGCTGAATTCCCTTTTCATTAAATTATGGGTCTAGAAAGAAAGAAAACATTAGAAGAGAGCTTTCGTGCACTGTTTGAACCTAGTCCGGCATGAGTAGGAAACTGGACCATCTTTACCTGCTGTTTTACAGACCCTTAACTGAAGTCTGATACTAGAAATCCTGTCAGATCCAAAGATTGATGCAAGGAGTTTTCTCACAATCACATATCTTAAACCTGGCCTTGGTTTTATGTCTCTTTGCTTATTTATATATACTTGGGAAAAGTGGGAAATCTCTTTTTCTGATTTCAGGGTATCCCACCTGTTTACTCTTGCCCTCCTAACTTGGAAAGCCCCTAATCTTTTCTCCAATTAGAAATAAGATTACTTCATATTGTATCTGGTTTATTTTTCAATTAATTGATGACATTTGATTATTTTTAATGTATATAAATCTCTCCCTCTGTGTTCAGGGATTAGCCCATGCTGAAGTGGTTTAGTCCCAATGTGTTATGCAATTGCAAGTGGGCAGCAGCGTGGGGAAATAGATAGAGTACTAGGCTTGAAGTCAGAAAGACTCAGCTTTCTGAATTTAAATATGGCCTCAGATACTTACTAGCTATATGATCTTGGTCTATGATATGATATGGACTATATGATCAGTTAACTAACCTTGATTGCCTAGAGAATAAGATGACCTGGAAAAGGAAATAGCAAACCATTGGGTATCTTTGTAAAGAAAACTCCAAATGGGATCATGAAGAGTCAGATACAATTGAATAATAATAAACAATATGGCATGCATTGCTTAACAAACTGAAGCTCAAACCTTTGTTTTCTCTTTCATACACCAAAAATAGATAGCAAAACATTAAAAGTGGTGGACTTCAATCTTTCCCTCTATGAACTAGACAAATCCAACAAAAAACTAAATAAAACAGAAGTCAAGGTGATGAACAGAATCTTAGACATGCTAGATATGATAAGTGAAAGAAACTAATATTATACTATTGTATCAATAACTAATTACTAATTGTGATCCACTTTTTTCCTTCTTCATTTTCTATAAAGGCTGAACTGGTAAGGTCATTCTCTAAAAGGTATGGCTGATTGATGACCCTAGTCTCAAGGAATATACTCATCAATTTTGGACAGAACCCCATCTTAATTGAAAGACTTCATTTCTGTTTAAAATGAGAGGAACTCCTATACTTATCTCCTCCATTAGAATTTAGAGTGACTCAGCTCATGAAGGAGAAAAACATCCAGAAAGGGTCAAATGGAGATGCCTTCCCCTGCCCCAAAGTCTTGAGACTGTTGAGTCTCATGCTCAAGCCAGTTCTCAGCAGAAAGTACTTAAGACATTTAACCTACCTTGTTATTACATGTCCACCAATCAGGGTTTATTTTCACTTTCCCTCTTAGAAGATAATTAAAGAATGTCAGGGTCTCTTTGGGAGGTCTTTGGTTACAAAGAGAAAGTATCAATTTACTGAAAACTAGACTAATTAATAAAATGAATATAAATTACCCAAAAACTCTTTATCATAGGGTTTTTATTAATCACAGAAGCGTGTAGAGAGAACTGAATGGGAATAGAAAGTAATATGCCTTTTTTCTTGGTGGTACATGGCATCTTTACAAAACCAGCCATATATTGGGGCATAAATGCCTTATACTTAAACACAAAAAAGCAGAAAACTTAAATGTTTCCTTTTCAAATCATAATGGGTTAAAAAGTACATTTAATAAAAGACCATGGAAACAGAGTAACAATCAGAAACAAAATAATCTAATCTTAAAGAATCGGTGTGTCAAAGAACAAATCAGAGAAACAATTAGTAATTTCATAATAGAGAATGATAATAATGAGACCTCATGCCGAAATTTATGGGATGCTGCAAAAGCAACAATTAGAGGAAGATTTTTTTTTAATCTCTAAAAGCTTATATTATTAAAATAGAGAAAGAACAGGTCAATGAATTGAGTATGCAATTAAAAAAAACAGAAAAAGAACAAATTAAAAATCCTCAATTAAATGCTAAATTGGAAATCCTGAAAATGAAAGGTGAGATTAATAAAACTGGATGTCAAGAAAACCATAAATTAATAAAATAAGGATCTGGTTTATGAAAAAAACAACAAATAGTAAAATAATTAAATTATCACTGATCAATATAATTTTTAAAAGGGAAAAAAGCAAATCACTAATATCAAAAAAAAGCAAATATTAAGAGCTATATTGCCAAATATTCTAATAAATTTAACAATCTAAGTGAAATGGAAGAGCACTTACAAAAATATAAACTTCCCAGACAAAGAGAGGAAAAAACAGAATAGTTAAATAAGCCTGTTTTAGAAAAAGAAATTGAACAAGCCATAAATAAGCTTCCTAAGAAAAAAAATCAGGACCAGATGGATTTACAAGTGAGTTTTACCAAACATCTAAAGATCAATTAATTCTAATATTAAATAATTTATATTTAATAATGGGCAAAGAAGTTTCATGAACTCCTTTCATGAAACAAATACAATGTTAAAACCTAAACCAGAAAGAGGTTTAGAAACAAAGAAAAATATAGACCAATTTCATTAATGAATAAAGATGCAAAATTCCTAAATAAAATACTAGCTAAGAAATTATAGCAATATATCACAAAGATTAGATCTTTTAATGAAGAGGAATTTATACAAGGAATGGAGGACTGGTTCAATATAAGGAAACCTATTGACATAATAGATAATTTCAATTTAAAAAATCAACAAAATAAGCTTTTGACAAAATGTTTTGAAAAAACATTTGAAATGGATTTTCTCTTAAAATGATAGGAAGCATCTACCTAAAACCATCAGCAACCATTATCTGGAATAATGATTAGCTAGAAGTTTTCCCCATAAGATCAGAAGTGAACCCAGGATGCCTATTATTATCAATATTAAACAATATTATACCATAAATACTAACAATAGGAATAAGAGGAAAAAAAAGAAATGGAAGGAACCAGAATAGGCAATGAGGAAATAAAACTATCTCTTTTTGCAGATGATATCATGGCATACTTGGAAAATCCAAGAGATTCAACTAAAAAAGAGATGAAACAATAATTTTGTAAAATAGCAGGACCTAAATCATCAGCATTTCTAATATATCAGCAATAAAACCTACATTTAAAATACCTGGGAGTATACCCACTAAGAGAAATTCAAGAACTACAAGGACATAATTATAAAACTCTTTGAATATAAATAAAGTCATATTTAAGTAATCAGAGAAGTGAATTTTGAATGGGCTGAGCCAATATAATAAAAATGACAATTCTATCTAAACTAACCTACTTATTCAGTGCCATCCCAACAAAGCTACCAAAAAAAAAGGTTTTTTTGAGCTAGAAGAAAAAGTAACAAAATGTATTTAGAAAAACAAAGGATCGAGAATATCAAAGGAATTTGTGAAAATAAAAAGTAAAGGAAGGAGATCTAGTAGTACCAGATCTTTGAAGTGCATTATAAGGTAGTAATTATCAAAATTAAGAAGGAGCATGGTAGATCAGTGGAAAATGCACAGTAGAAAATAATTATAATAAACTTGTGTCTCATAAATATAAAAATGCAATATTTGGGAATAAGGATTCACTATTAAGTAAAAATTGCTGGGAAAACTGGAAAGCAGACTAGGAAAATATTGGATATAGATCAATATCTTTTATTATTTACCAAGATAAGGTCAGGATACATGATCTAGACATAATGTGAGAGATCATAAGTAAATTTGTGGAACATTAAACATTAACTACCAGATTTATAGATGGGAGAAGAATTTATCAATAAGAAATACAGAGTATTGGGGGATATAAAGTAAATAATTTTGATTAGATTAAATTAAAGAGATTTTCTACAAATAAATCCAACATAACCAAAATTTAAAGGAAAGATGGAAATTGGGGGAAATTTTATTGACACTTTCTCAGCTATAGGCCTCATATCTCAAATATATAAAGAACGGAGTCAAATTTATAAGAATGAGTCATTTCCCCAATTTAGAAATGATTAAGAGATATAAAGAGGCAGTTTTTGGGAGAAGAAATAAAAGGTAAATATAATCATATAAAAATACTCTAAGTTACTGATTAGAAAGTTGCAAATTAAAACAAAATTTGAAGTGTACTTATCAGATTGGCCAAAACGATAGAAGGGAAAAATGATGAATGTTGGAGAGAATATGGAAAACTGGGACACTAAGATACTGCTAGTGGAACTCTGAACTGGTCTAATCATATGGATCCAGAATTATGCTTAAAGGATTCTAAAACTCTGCATTTCCTTTCCATTCAGCAATGCTACTATTAGGTCTGTTTCTCAAGATGACAGGGAAAAAGGAAAAGAACTTAGATGTTCTAAAATATCACTAGCAGCTCTCTTTAAGGTGGCAAAGAACTAGAAGTGAGGGGATGCCCATAAGTTAAGGAATGACTGAATAAGTTGTGGCAGATAGTGGTGATGGAGTACGACTGTTCTGTAAGAAAAGAAGAATCACTGGATTTTAGAAAATCATGGAACGTCTTGCATAAAATAATACAGAGTGAATCCAGCACAAACAAGAAAACATCGTATACAGTCACAGCAATACTGTTAGAAGAACAACTGTGAACAACTGTGATTCTGAGAAATAGGAATATTCAAATGAATTACAAAGGATTTCTGGAGGGAAATGCTCTCCCTCTAAAGACAAAGAACTCATTTGTGGAAATGTATGTCGTATAATTCCACAATATTGATATGAAATGTTGGTTTTCTCTAATGTGAGTTGAGAGGGAGGAAAGGATTACCTTGGAACTCAATGAGGAACTAAAGAAATTAAGAGAAGAAATATAACATTAAGAAAATTCAGACAGCAGATTTCAAGAAAAGAAAGAAACTGAATGGGACTTCAAAAGGAAAAACCGGAAAACAGAGGAAAACACTGAAGATGCCCAAGGAGCGGAACTCAGAAAAACTCCATCTGGAGAGCAAGAAAACGCCCGGGTGCCTGAGTGAGGTCGTCTGAATTGTAAAAAGAGAAAATGGCAGCTGAGAGGAAGAGGAACTAGAGTGGGGAGAGACCAGTGTGGGTGACCGGCCGGCACTAGGGGCGGGCTGGGTCCCTGGAGAGAGGGGCCATAGGCAGGCCAGAGGCTGAGATTGGCAGGGGCTGAGAGGCAGGCAGTATTCCAAGGGATCAAGGGCGCTGCCAACCCCGGTACCCTACAGCAGGGTGGCATTCCCCCTCCCCCCAGGAAGAGCCAGGTTCAGGGGGTTGGAAACAGAACCCAGACACTGCCCTCAGGTGCTGCTGCTGTCTAAGGGGAAACGACCTGGGAACAGCAATGTGTGAACCAGAGAGGGAGAGAGCAGGGGTCCTTCGGGGGGGGGGGGGATGGTGGCACTAAGGGGACCAGGCAAAGCTTCTCACAGGGGGGGTGTCACTGGAGCTGGGCCCCAAAGGAAGCCAGGGGCCCCCTGGCTGGCTGCTCCCTGGGGATCCCCTGTGCTCCTGGCCCGCCCCTTGGCTCCCCTGCTGGATCCTAAGCTCTTGAGGGCAGGGCCCATCTTTCTGCTTTCTGGATCCACTGTGAGCAGATGACGATGGCTGCTCGGCCCCACGTAATCCAAGGATGGAGCACATTGGAGAAAGGGCCAGTCTGCGACCTCTGACCTGGGATACCCTCGGTCAGACAGGAGGCTCATGCCACTTACCTGGGGGGGCCTGGTGCTGGGAGACATGGGGCCCATCCTGACCTTGTTGCTCCCCCTTTTTCCTGACACCTGGGCCAGTGGGGTCCCTGAAGGCCAATCTAGAAAGGAACAGGAAACAGTGAGAGGGGTTGGCCCTGGTCCCCTCCCAGCTCCCAGACTTTCCCCTGCCCTGGGAATGCCCATAGTCCTCCCTGCTCAAAGTGACACCAGAGGGACAGCCTGTCTGTTCCCAGGACTTGAATCAACTCAATGTGCATTGGGGAAGTGCCTACTGTATACCACATTCTATCCTAGCTGCCAGAGATTTTAAGGAGAAACAAATCTGGATTGTACCCCCTCTTCCAGCACTCCTGGGAAATGGCTGGCCATCTGGGGAAGGGGAGGACAGTGACACCTGGGGGTGCCCTGCGCTGGTGAGGTCAGGCTGGAGGCTCCTTTCCCAAGGGGGATAAACCCTAGAAATGCAGAGGGTGCAGGGGAGGGGAACGTGTCCCATCCACTGATCCCCAGGGAAGGAGGGAGGAGCATCTGCCCCATCTGAGAGACTCGCCAAGTGGAGGCGGAAATGTGGGGAGAAGCTGAGGGCGGGGCAGGGGGGAGACAGCTGTGACCTCAGGAGACAAAAAATGTAGAAGGGTCGGAAAGAAGAATACTGAGGCATCGGGGAGCTTTCATGACCTCAGGTACTCGCCCTGGGACTGCAGCAAGTCTCTCTGGCCTGAGAGAACAGAGCTGGGGGGGTGGTCACACCAAGGAGCACTCAGTTTGCAGGAACACAAAGCAAGTGCCCTTCAGCTAGGAGTAGGGAGGGCACAAGCACCCGGCGTTGCCCTCACAAACACCCAGCTTTGCCCTCACAAGCACCTGGCATTGCCCTCACCAAGGCTGGGGTTTCTCTCCTCAGGACGGACCACTAGCCCCAGCCCAGCAGCAGGAAGCAAACACCCTTCATGGGCACTTCCTGGATGCCCTGGGAGCCTCCTTACCCAGGCAGACCAGGTTCCTGTAGTTCTCCAGCATCACGTCCCAGTAAAGCTCCTTCTGGCAGGTGTCCAGGCGGCCCCACTCCTCCCAGGTGAAGTCCACGGCCACGTCCTGGAACGTCACCGACTCCTGAAACAAATGAAGCTGGGCTCAGCCAGGACCAAAGGGAGGCAGGCAGAGGAGGCCCAATTCGGACTCCATTCGGGTTTCAGTGTTTGAAGCAAACCCTTTGGGAGCAGTTACCCCCACCACGGGCTGTACGAGGTCCCGAATCCTGTACCAGAGGAAGAGTCTTCCTCAAGTCAGTGAGCATTCATGGAGGATCCAGCCTGTTTCGGGCTCTGTGCTGAGCCCTGGGCAACAAAGAAGGGCCCTCGAGCCGCTCGCAGCCCCCAACTGGGAAGGCCATCCTTCCTCATCCTTACAGAGCAGCAAACTGAGGGGAGAAAGGCTTCCCAAGGCTGGATCTTCAAGGAGGCAAGGGATTCTGGGAGGTGGAGGTGATGAGGGCCAGCAGGACGGTCTGAGAAAGAGCCAGGACAAACAAGGAGATGGGGCCGGACGGTCATGGAGGGACCCTCCCAACGGATGTGGCCAGACAGAGCAGGGGAAGGTGACGGGCCACAGCCAAGGGCCAAGGAGAGACTGTTCTGGATTCTGAAGAGGAACCAGAACCGAGGGCCTGCACCTCGGGGAGCGGGGATGGCGGCACGCCTGGTCCGACCTCCTTCTGGGATTGCCCTTGGAGCCAGACTGGCCAAAGGCAGGAAGAAGGTGGGACTTTCACCGTCCTCTCTGTGGGAACTGC